>JARHVA010006524.1:205000-240000 GCA_037957365.1 Torreya grandis | reverse complement strand
AGTCTCTACAATATTGAGTTTAATGATCATAGACCTTGTGAATTGTGTAAAATGTATCATCCTCTAAGGTTGGTGGATGTGGTGTTAGATCCAACCTATGAGCAAGAAAATAAGACAATATACTATTAAAAACTCATCATAGTCATTAGTGTCATCAAATAGATCATAATGTGGAATGAAAGTAAATGTTTATGAACTAGATTGATTAGCCACATGTTCGTAAGTAGTATGAATTGGTCATATGAGTATATCCAACATATTTGTATGAATAAAACTTGATGGATTGAAATATATATGGAAAAAAAAGTTTATTCATATATTGATTATCAATCATGACACAAAAAAAATACCAAAGCTAACTAAATCTATGTGCATAGTATAAATCAACTTCATCTTAGATATAAAAACATTAACCAAATAAGGAAAGGTTTTAGGTAAATTTGAATGAAAATGAAAACTATTTCAAATAAGATATGTTAATAATAGACAAAAATTATGATTCATCATAAGAGTGCTAAGGGGAAGAACAATATCATGGGAAGTTAACATACCTAGCTAGGCCATACTAAAATAATAGTCATTTAAGGTGTAACCATCATCACAATAAGTATTGGTGAGATTCATATGAAGGTATTAAATCACTATGTCCTATTAAAATCTATCGGAAGAAGGTTTTATAGGAATTAATATGTAAGTGGGAAACTCATTAGTTGGATTATTACAAGAAGAGGGTTACGAAGTATGTGGAAACTAAGATATAATACTATGAAATAAGTAAAATAAAATATCATTAAGACTAACATAATTAGAGTTAATGAGGTTTGGTGGAATGTTTCCCATATATTAAAGGCGACCAGTGTATCATTTATTTTAATTGACATGAAAGTTAAAAAATTGATACTCATAAATGGTATGATGGTAAATACTAAAGGGTAGTGATTTAATAGACACCTCATTATTGTAATTATAAAAAATTCAAAGGATTTGTATCCACTTATACCTTATATATATCACCCATGTAAGGAAAAATAATACATTGGCATATAGAAGAGGCTATGACCCTCATACGATGAGTCCAAGGATGACTGGGTAAAATCTAATAATATAGAGGAAAATTGAATATCATGAACTTATATATCAGTATAATAGGTGATACCATGATAGGAATAAAAACACATCCTAATGGAGGTTTTTTTATTTAGTATTATCCTTGGTATGTGACATGGGTATACTTAAGTATACATTCAAAATATCCGAGGGTTTTGATGAGCTTAAAATAAGTGAAAAAGTGTTGTATCCTTGATCAATCAAGGATTTATTAAATCAAATGTCATCTACTTCAATAATAATAAATAAAATATATCCATCCTCATAAATTAATATTTATCCAGGGATCATAGATGTAATAGGAAATATAAGAGAAAGAGCCATATCCTTTGTGTGATCGATATAGATGGACATATATTCATATTATTATGTGATACTCTCCCTTGACCCTAAATAAGTATATTCATTCCCCACTGGTTTTGGTCAAGGATTATTCCTATCCAATAAAATATCTATAAGGAGATTTATATGTTATGGATAATTCCTAATTAGTTCAATAAATGGGACTTTATATTTAAGTATAGAAATATCTTCTACGGGATTCAATTCATTAAGGATAATGTGAGATATACATGATGTTTAACCCTAAATTGAGATGGGTCAGTATAGTATAGGGATAATAATAAATAAATGAATTATCAAAAGGGTTATAAATATATATAAATTAGGCCAATTAATTTACAAACTCACATAATTAATTATTTAAATTTATAATACTAAGGTATGATAAAAATATAAAGTACAACTATTAATTTATATTGAAATAAATGTAAGAAAATATTAATTATATATTTTACTATGTGCATATATATCTGGGTTGAAATAGGCTAGAAGTGGATTGGATCATGATCTTGGATCAATCATCTAATTAAGGAAATTTGCATTATGGGGCCTCATATGATTGCATCAGACTGATATGGTTGTGTTGATGCTAGTGTATGACTTGGACATCATAATATAAGCTATATCTAGATGTGACTACTTGGAATGTTTTCATTTTTATGTATCCTTTACTTTGTTGTGTTTAGATCTCACACACAAGAAAATAAAACCCTAACTTCCTTACCCTTGGAGTGACATGGACAAAATAGGTTTTTGGGCACATGGTATCAAGCTACCTAAAATAAATCAATGTTAATGGGTTTTTCATACATATATAATACTTTTTAGATAACCTTAGACTTATGTATTTCTCCCCTACATGTTGTCTTGTTTGTGAATAAATATGTGACATGTGATAAGAAAGTACATAGAGTGACTTACATTATAACTTGGAAAATATGGATCATGAAGTGATCCTTAAATAGATAAAACATATATATGGGTTGTCCCTATGATTCATATTGTAATAGGAAAGATTAGGGAAGATTTTCTCACTTGAATGATTTGATTGAATGATTTTGGTAAGTTTCCTTATGAGTTACTAGGTCTATACTAGGTGAATAATGAATGAGGGTTGATCATACATACATACATACATATATATATATATATACACATATATACATATATACATATATACATATATATATATATACATATATACATATATATATATATACATATACATATACATATATATATATATATATATATACACACACACATATATATATATATATACATATATATATATATATACATATATATACATATATATATATACACACATATATACATATATATATACATATATATATACATATATACATACATATATATATATATACATACATATATATATATATATATATATATATATATATATATATATATATATATATTGAATTAAATCACTTAGGCCAACCTTTAAGATACATTTCATTTATAAATTTGATGACTTTAGGGCATTAGAAAATAAAATCAATGTAGGCATCTAGCTTGGATGCAAGTGTCCAAGAAGCCACAAAACAGGTAAAAGTTCAAAACTTGTAGAGGATGATAATAAGTAAGTTTATGTAATTTTACATAGTAAAGAAGGCCTATTCATTATAATAACATATAGCTAGACTAAGAGATAAGTATTTGGCACAAGAGATAGTGAATGTGAGCCTTTTAGTGGTAATAAGGTATTATAACTAAAGGGTACAACAATAATAATTAATTTCCAAGTATAAAATACTAAGGTGATATATAATTTAGATTTAGTGTATACATGTACTACCCACCATTTAATATAGTAATGGAATTTATAGTTTAAAGGAAAATAAATGTCTACTTGGGTGTTTATAACACATGTTGTATTTGCATGAGTCCAACTTGAGTGATTTTTTTGTGAATGAACTATAACCAAGTGCATTTTATAATATATAATCAATTCATATAATCTAGGATTTAAATAATCTAAAATTATTGAAAATAAAGAGAGAAAAGTTAGGAGTACATATGTGTATCAATATAACCATCTAGTCTTTTGGAAATTTGATTCGAAAAGATGCTTTATTTTGAAGCATTAGAGATGATATTAAGAAACATTTAAAATATATAAGTGAAAAAATATATAAATATTGGAGGACAATTTACTCCAACCTTGTACAAAAGGTGAGTTTCTACTTGGAAGTTGAGATTAGCTTAAGTGTGCAGCCCATTAATACTTATAACTTAGTGAGTGTGAGTGATCCAAGTCAACCCACACTATAAATTAGGTAAGGGTGGATGATTTATCACTCCATCCTATTAAATTTTTAATATTGGATGATGTAACCACCTCAACCTTGACAAAAGTGAACCAACCACTACAATAGATTAGCTCAATAACAATCCATAAAATTCCATCCTGATGTATGCTAAAGTTTGCAAAAGTATTTGAAATTTGAAATATGATTTTATTTTATAATTTAAGGTGATTTTTTCATGGCATATGTACCTCATATATATCTCAAGATAAAACTTGGGTATAATAATGGTACCAATGTATATATTACTACCACAAATGTGTATCTAAATGATATAACCATGCAAATTTTACCAGTTTTAAATTTATACAAGTATGGAGAACATTTTTCCATGACATGCCACTAAATATAGAGAACTTTTGAGCTTGTGTAAGTGTGTAGAACATGTTTCCTGTAAACACATAAAAATGGTATTTTGATGCCAAGAGTGTTGCTTGAGTTATCCTATTACTATCTTAGTGATAGACCTATCCTAAAGCCTGTACCACACTTTTTCAATCATTATGTAGACCACATATAGTTATGATCAACCAAAACATAGTCCCATGATAATTTTCTTAGATCCTAACCTAGATTGCCTATCAGTCTGATAGGTGGACATTAGCACCACATTTGGGACATTACATCCACATGTCTCTAGTGTCCCCAATTGGACACTACTATTCTTTACCCTAACTCCCCCAAATAAATAATTTTTCAAATGTGTGGCCCTCCTAAGGTCATCATAATTACATTTTACTATCTACGCAAGATATAAATCTATATAAATACAATTATATTTGACCTTTATTCACTATATGGAAAATAGATGAAAATTCCTATTCAAAGAAAAGATAAGTTAATCAAAATTATGTTATTTGATCCCTATTCTTCACAACTTCTACATACTACCATTTATATCAGCCTTAAACCCAGATTTCAAATATTTCAAATCTCAAGCAAATTTAAGTCATCCAATTCCACTCTCATTCTAGAATTCACTTGCACTTGCATCAAATACTAGGTGGGAAAATTACATCAGACTTGATTCCTTATCAGATTATTAGTATTTATGAAAATATCTTCATAGTAGGGTGTTGAAGATGTATAACCTATTCTACTAATGAACACATAATTATTTCTCATGCCATACTTACAAGGAGGATTAGTGTTCAGACACTAAATCAAGTTTTATAGGCATAACATAGAGTTTCAAATTTCATGTGCATAGAAGTAGGACCTAAAAACACAAGCATATATGCTCCTAGAAAATAGGAATAGTCTTATAAAGAGGACACTATCACCAATTTGAGGGCACTACAACAACATGGTACAATTGTCTAGGTGGGCATTATTATCTAGTGATTAAATAGATCCTAGGACCATATTGATGACACTTAGAACTGTCCAAAACTCATTTTTTAAAACCTTGATCATCCATAACAATCACTTTAAAAAATTTATATTTAATCCTATTTATTAATATTTTATAAATTCAAAATAAGTCAAAATCCATAACAAATTAGTGCTTAATTATTGCATATTATTTTATTTATTTAGACATCTCGACCCTTTAATATAAACATAGGATTTACATAGTTAAATATTAAAAGGTTAAGTCTTTTGGAGAACTTGTCTTACTTTTAATATTACTTCAAACATTAGATTTTATTAATCAAAATTTGTGTTTAATAATTCAGGGTTGTATACTTATAATTTTCTAATTTGTTATAGACAACCTATCTAAATTAAATCAATATTCAAATTAAGGTTTCAATTTATTTTACATGTAATTTAAATTATTACAAAGAAATCTAAATTCAAAAAACCCTAACACTAGACATATTTAGGGTTTGTCTCCTTTTATATCTATACTCATATATTAGTTCCAAAATTATCAAATTTGCTGAAATATTTAATTTTTGTAATCTTGCATAGATTATTCTTCTTAAAAGGTTAAAACTATACAAACATTGTTTTCCCACCTTCTAAACTATAATGGTAGAATTTAAAAATAGATTTGATGAAACTGATAAGCAATAGTTACAAGACTTTCTATCCAAACATAATGATATACAAGATGACTTCATACACATTATTCAAGAATAACTCCAAAAGATAAACAGTGGCCAATCTTCAACCCCTCCAGTTCATAATGTTGTTACACCTCCCATGGTGCCAACTTAACCAACTTAGATAACACAACCTAAGATTTCCATTCAACCATCAATGATAGCTACACCACTTGTGGCTAGTTCCTCCACTCCATATGTAAAATAACTTATACATGATATTCATACTCTATAGTTTAAGGTGTTACATCTTGAGAAAGGAACAACTGGTCCATCAAATGCGTTAGATTACAACATTATCTTGAATAAAAATTTGACACATCACATAGAAAAAAATCCTTTGACATATAGTTTCATTTCAACCAAGCTTACATTATATGATGGAAAGGATGGCCCAAAGCATCACCTTAGAGATTTTAACATAACACACTTGGAATATGTGTCCAATGATTAGAATCTTATGAAGATATTTCCATGCAGTCTACAGGATTATGCCATAAAAAGGTAATATGATTTTCCAAATCAATCTATCATGGAATTCAATCCTTTATCCAACATGTTCCTATCACACTTCTCTATCAACATCTATGATAAGATATCATATAAACAAGTGGCACAATTAAACCAAAAGTTAAATGAGAATATCATTGATCATGTATTATGAAATACGACATTATATACAAATTAACTACCCTAATGGTAGAGAAAGAGGTTTAGGATATATTTAAACACAATCTATTACCAATATTGTACAAATCTATCTTATTTAATAAGTTTATTGTATTAATTGATGTGTGCCATACATTCAAGGAAAGAGAGGTTAAGCTCTTATCAATGGGAAAAATCAAGTACACAAATGGATCAAAATAAAATATTAAGAATTAAAATAAACCTCAATACAAGATAAGGACAAAAAAAAATTAATCAAAATACCATAGTCAACCCAACTTCCAAACCATCTTCCAAACCATAAGAATAGATGCATTATCCTAAAGAATGAGATACAACTCATTGAAGCTAACAATATGGATGTGGGCACACCCATAAAGGCACTAAAATAACAAAAAAATAAAAATAAATAAAGATATTTTTAGATATTTTCCCAAAGCATAAAATTAATGAGGCATGGCACACATCAGGTGTTCACTATACATACTAGCTACATCCACCACTAGATTCCTATCACACAATTAAAGAGGAGACACATCCATTGCATAACATTATTGACATGTATCACACTATAGTGCTACCTAGACAACTTATCACATTTTTATAGTAGGATATTTTTGATGATGACACAAATTTACATGTGCTCTTTATATGAGCATACATATACCATAATCTTATTCATAGTGTTATGGTTGACAATAGGTTAAAGATAAATATGTGCATCATGACACTCTTAAAACACCTGGGTTATATAGAATGGAATATATTCCCTAAAAATACAATCATTAGTGGTTTGAGTGGCCATTTTTAGAGCTCCATTGGGGATATTGTGTTTTTATTACAAGTTAGACCAACAAACATAACCACTCAATTCCTAGTAATACCTAGTGTAGATGTATTTGACATATTATTTTATAGGCCATGGTTACAGTATATCTGAGCCATATCATCTATATTAAACTAAATCCTAAAGTATATACATGTTAATTAGGTGGTTAAGTTTGAGGGTGTCCCATATGAGTAACCTCCACTCATCCCACAGGAAGTTGTATCATAATTTCTAGATATAGTTCCAACAAAAACACCGATTACAATTCTAGAACCATTACCATATATTTCATGGTTATTGGTTACAATATAGAGTACATATCCCATGAATACATGATAGTGTTTAATAGAGTCATTAGTGTAGGCTAGGTCTATTACTAAAAATTCTATAAATACACATATCTCCCATAGAAACCAATACTAAAGACACCCCTACATCAAAGATACATCACATATTCTAGAGTACCTTCCTCTATTCAATTTTTGCTAAGATTAGTTTTATCAAGTTCTAGGGGTATTTAGTGAAATAAACCTATATCACTGATAGCTTCTTATTCTACCACATGGGTCTTTTAGACCCCTACAGCTCATAGGTCATCATAGTCAGTGCCACAACATCAAAGCATCACTTCATATGTAGATTTGAACTTAGATTACTCTATATAACATTTTATATACTTAGTTTCCTTTTTAGACTATATGCATGATCAGAGTTCCCCTATTCAACATAGGTCACAGTGATAGTGAGTCTCCCATGAGACTCATTGGTTAGTATGGTTCCTACTCTTTTAAATATTTTCTTCTATCTCTCACTCCTTGTACATAGTTTTATTTTATTTTATTTTACATAGATTATACTTAGAAAACATAAAAATAATATAACATGTCAAAATACAAAAACATTTAAAAAATTCAAAAACATAAAATTTATATATTGTATGCATTGTTTTGTTTACATATCTACTACTTTCTAGCTATTACATATTGCTATCTATATTAGTATAGTTGGTTCTATAATACACATGATTCACTTGTTCTTGTCGATTACTTACAAATTACATACATGACTTTGATCCACTACATTGATCTAGGCTAGCTATCATCTCCCACTAGGGGCATATACACTAATCTAGGGTTATACATTTGATACATCCACCCACTCAGGGGCATCTCATACATAGTTGTTACTATAGGGTTTTATATTTATATATTATACATTCTAGTTTACACATTGAATTATATTGATGTTTATCATTATTACTCCTTGATCAATGTTTTGCTAACTATCACTAGTTAAACTCAGTATATATGCATCCTAGAATATATATAGATTTGTACTACATAGTTATACATGATTTCATTTATAGTTTTACTATATTTTACTTGATTGTGTTCCTATTCTTCTTTCATCTTCAAAGGCATTTAAATATTCCATTTCTCTTTGGCTATACACCACTTCCTTATTTATATGTTTTGAACTTGTGCCCATGAGTCTTATGTTTTATTTTCTACTTCTATATGTGGACATTTGAAAAATGTCCTTGTATTTGGCTCTAATCCAAATTACTTGTTGCTTGTGCATGTAGACATTTAAACTGTCCTTATATGTCTTCATTCTCAGATTTAGTGGCATGTTCCCATGTCCCTTATATTCTGGCTCCTTGACCTACCTTTGAATGCCTAATATAACTATATGTATGCTTATTTTTGTGCTTCTTCACCATGACACCTATATTATCTTGTTATAGACACACTAGTTTTTGATTCCATGAGGGACACCATGCATATACCCTTCCTACTTGGTTGTTGTGATGGACATCATGCCACATCCCCTAGGTAGTTATTCAAATTTGTTATTATACAAATTAATTACATCTATCTTGAAACCCTTGTTAAATGATAGATTACAACATACATCTTAAATTACCTACTTATGCTCAAATACTTTTACAATTTGATGTTATGTTTGTACACTATATTAGAATATCATTCACATGCTCTAACTAAGACATTTTATAGAGATACTTTATTTTAGGATAGTTTTTACACAAATTTTAAAACTACCATCAAAATAATGGTCATTGACATGGGTTTATCATAGAGATTAGGCTCCTACATTGTTATTCATAGATAAATTTTAGCACACAGTCTCAGTTTCATAAATAAGACATAGTGTAGACACAAAAAAACTAAAGACTCAGAAGTTAGTTCAGATCACCTAGATTTTAGAGTAGGTAGACATTAACACCTATATTGGGACATTAACACCATAGGGTGATATTTTCCATTATAGGGCACTACTATCTAGTATTCGTAACTTTAATATAGTCTAGATTAGCTAGACTAGTACACTAGGTAAAGTACATATTTACACACATTTAATCACAAGTTTGATATCTATGTTCAAATTTTTCTTAGATACACTCATTCCATCTTAGATTCATACCAGTTGTTGATATCTAGGGGCATCATGTGTGGCATAATTAATCCCACATTCATTTTAGATACACAAATTTAGTTATTACATACTCGGTTTAGATTTAGTATGCTCATATACTAGATTGGGGGTATGTGCATGACACATAGTTTCAACATACTTAGCTACACACATAGGTTAATTAGATGAAATGGAAAACTCCATGGAATTCTCTATGCTATATATGCTAATTATAACATTCCAGGTTGTCACCAAATGCATGCCTTAATTAATATATAATGTTTGGCATTCCCAAGTGACCCATAGCCACCTAATATATCTAAGTGGCTATGAAGCTGACACACATAATTATATTTACTATATTAGATACTTTCATAACTTTATGTAGTTTAGTTATATATTCATTTACTTCACAAGTGAGAGATGATGGAGTCATGGCCTAATTGAGATATAGAGACACCCACATGAGAGGGTTAAACATATAGTCTTATCCAATCTATTCATAGATCAAGATCCACCGAGTAGGGGTGGGAAATGATGGAGTCAAAATTGGGTTGAGTTCATGATCCACCCATATGAATATTGAGAAAGGCATCAACTCAATCCAAATTATTCAATAATATGATCAATATGTAAACTCACAAACACAAGTTGTCACAAAGTTCATGCATTATTTCATGTAGCCAATGAAGTGTATTCATTCCCTTCCTCTCTCTTTGATCATCTTTACTTAGTTACTTTATTTTAGCATAGTCTTTTTATTTTGATCATCTCTTAACTAAGTACTAATATTTTAATGTTTCATTACAGGTCATTTCTTTGGATCATGTTTCTAATATGTAAACCTAGATTCACATACTTAGACTTAGTTACATGGGCTTCACTTCCAAGATAAGTCTAGGTATGCTTCCTTTATAATATTAATTTTACTTTGTTTTATTTCTAGAATAAGGGGGACAATGTCATCACCTAAAAGTGGTATTTGGATGCTAAGAGTGTTGCTTTAGTTATTTTATTCCTAACTTAGTCCTAGACTTATCCTAAAGAGTTTGACACATTTTTTAGGTCATTATAAAGACCATAGACAATTACAGTCAGCCAAAACATAGTCCCATAATAGCATTCTAAGATCCCAACCTAGTTTTCCTAGTAGTCTTCTAGGTGGACATTAACACCACATTTGGGACACTGTAGCCACATGGTGCTAATGGCCCCAACTAATCACTTTTGTCATTTTCCCTAACTCTCCTGAATGGATATTTTTTCAAATGTGTGCCCCTCCTAAGGTCAAATTAATTACATTTTATTATCCACACAAGATAAAAATATCTATATATACAAGTCTATTTGATTTTTATTCACTAGATGGAAAATAGATTTAAATAACTACTCAAACAAAAGACAAATTGAAAAAAATTAATACATTTGATGCCTATTCTGCCCTACTTTTGCATACTACCATATATAATATCCATAAACCTAGATTTAAAAGGTTTCAAATCTCAAGCACATTCAAATAATCCAAGTCCACTCTCATTCTAACATTCACTTGCACTTGGATCAAGTATTAGGTGGGAGAACTATATTGGGGTTGATCCCTCTTTAGATTATTGGTATGTAGACATCTCACTTCATAGTAGGGTGTTGAGGATATCCATCCTATCCTACTAATAATCACATAATTTTTTCTCATGTCATAATTTTAAATGAATATTAGGGTTTGCACATTAAATCATGTTTTCTAAAAACAACACAAAGTTCTAGATTTCATGCATGCAAGAACTAGAACTAAAAACACAGTTGTATGTGCAATAAAAAAATAAGAATAGTCCTACAAAGAAGACACTAGTGCCACTTTAAGGACACTACAACATGTCACTACTATCCAGGTGGGTCACTACTACATAGTGAGCAAATAGATCCCAAGATCTTATTGATGACACTCAAAACTATCCAAAACTTAATTTTTAGAATCCAAATCATCCACAATGTTCAGTTTTTAGATAAGTTTATATTTAAGCCTATTTATTACTATTTTTATAAAGTCAAAAGAATTAAAAATACATAACATATCATTGCTTAATTACTGCATATTATTTGACTTATTTATTCATATCAGCCCTTTAATCTAAACATAGGATTTACATAATTAAACCCTAAAAGGTTAAATAATTTCCATAACATTTCCCCAATGTAATATGAAAATATTGAGTATCTAATAAGTGAAAAAGTCATGTATTTTTGGCATGCCTCCACTAAAATATGAAAATTTGAAGGTGTGAAATCCATGCCTCTATGACATGCCCCTACTAAATGCCCCACTTTTGAGGTGAGGTAAATTAGGATCTATTAGTTACCTTACCTAAAAAGGATACAATAACTATATAATATGTATAAGGATCATGTATCATAAATGAGTGGCATGCCCAGGTAGATATAATAATAAAGTACATAGTATGTGATCACATAAATTCTAAGATGTATGATGTGAATCATGGAAATTTATATATAGTGAAAATAAAATCTGAAAAATAATCAAAGACAAACACAAGAGCACTCAAAATTAAATCAAAATCCAATGGTCTAAGGAGACCTCAAAAAATGGCATATTAAAATTCCACCCAATCTAAGGGACATGAATTAGTTAAATGTACACAAGAAATTAAAAAACATGTTCAAATGTCCACTTACAACAAACTATGAAATATGAAAATGTCACAATAGGTGAACACATGCATGAGTGATACAATCATTGGAGCATATTCAAATTGTCAAACAAGAAATACAATGTAAGACAAAACACTCAAGGAAGTAATTAAATGGAAATCATGAAACATAGGTAGACAACATAAACATTTCATACTAGTCCCTAGAGATATGTGTTTAGAAAAAAATGTTAAGTACATAATATATCAAATACATTAAAAAAGATATAAGCATCGATAAATGCATGTGTAAGTATATAAGCTTAAACATGATAATGGAAAATGTATATAAAATGATATAACATGGGTGTAATTTATCAAAGAAATGGATGTCCCTAAGTTCAAATTACATGAGTAAAGGGAATACCCAACATCTAAATATGTATAGATCATGTTCCTGGATATGCATATATCACACTCATAAGATGCGTGAAATTTGCATATATAATAATAGATTATATGATATCTACCAACATGGAACTAAGAACATAGATGCCATAGAGATAATAAGGTATGTAAATGTTTAATTTTGTTTCTTAATTTTTTATTTTTCTATTAATTTTTGAATATTCAAAAATATCTTAAGCAAGGTATTTATGCAAGTGCATGATTTTCATTAGATTCTTTATAAGTTTCCATTCAAATGTAGCTAGTTGGTACATAGCTTTTCCCAATCTCTCTAAAACTATAAATGGTCCTAAAAATTTTGGTTTAAACTTTCCTTTTTTGTCCTTATCTATATTGGTGTTATTTTTATTTTATTTTAATACTAGGTCTCCCACATTAAATTCATGTTGTTGAACCTTTTTGTTATATGCTTGCTTAAGATGATATTGATAACTTGTAAGTGTTCGATAACTTGTGTGCATTTTTTACTCAAATATTCTAATTGATTTAATCTCTCTTAATGATATTCATTGTATTTGATAGAAACACATAAATAATATATTTCAAGTTAAATAGGTAAAACTTATTTTCTACCATAAACCAAATAATAAGGTGTAGCTTATGTAGGTGTGCAAATAATAGTTAGGTATATCCATAAATCATACACCATCTATTGATGTTAATATGTACTATAGGATTCAACTACCTTTCTAAGTATTTTGATAGTAGTTTTATTTATTTTTTCTATATGTCCATTACCTTATGGGTAATAAGGCATAAAATAAGTATGCTTGATTTTTTATTTACTAAAAAAGTATTTTAACATTTTATTTTTCTAATGAGGATCCATTATCGATAATAATAACTAAAGGTATGCCAAAATAGGAAATAATGTTGGTCATAAAAAATATGCATATGTCAACCCTTGTGGTGAGCTCAAGTGGAATTACCTCCATCCATTTTATATGTATTATGTGTTGAGAAGTATTGTCATTGATGTCAAGGTTGACATAATTTGATGTCAAGGTTGATGTCATTGATGTCAATATGAATGGTGTGTGAGGTATGAGATTTTATGCCTGATATGACAAGGAAGCTAGGAAACCTAATGTCTCTATGCTAAGAGAGAATTTGAAGACCTAAGAAATCATCAACACTTTTGGCAATAGTTTTGAAGACTCAACATAGAACATAGTGAGATATGAAGATACTTAGTCAAGTTTTGAATACATGTGTAAGCATATCTAAAGATATTGTAAATGAGCTAAAAATATACTTAGTTGAGCTATGAATATCTACATAAGCTACTCCAAAGATGCTCTATCGAGATATGAATATGTTCTATTGAAGATTTGAAGGAGAGGCTTTATGAGGTTATTTGAGAATGAGAGAGGTTGTTTTAGTTTGGGCATGAGGTGTTGAGTGCTTTGATAGTGGTTAGAGCTATGTCATGTTGGTTTAATTATGTTGACCAAGTTTTTGGTTAGAATTTGAAGGTTGAGGCAACAAAATGTCTTTTAAGGTCTCTTATGTGCACATAATGAAGGGTTCTCAACCCAAGAAGAAATTTCAATTGTTCATTAGAACATGTAACCTCTACACAAGAACCTAATATATTTATGGTGGATGGGTAAGGGTCCTATTTTAATGTTATAGGCATTGGTTTTTGGAATAAGGGGCTATGCTTTATGAATGATTGTTAAGATTGTAAAATGGTTTAAACCCTTAAAAAACCCTAATAGTAACCCAATGTGAAATAAATTTGTTTAAAGTTATAAAAATGGATTGGTTTGTCTATTTTATATATTGTATCATGAATTAAACTCTCTAAATCATCTCTAGGTGTGTTTTGTTTGTCTAGAGAGTAAGTGAACCCTATAAAAAGGCCTTATTTCTCAAATATGTTTTATAGTAGGTAGAGTTGACTGAGTCAAAGTTTATAATTAGATGAAAGTTGAATATTGATAATTTTATCTTATGTCCATGGTGGTTTCAAATTAGGTTCTATCCCTTATGGATGTTAAACTGGTCATACAATTTGAGCATTCACTAACAAACCTAGTGGTGTAGATAGTGAGAAAACTAGGCAAAAGTGAGAGGTGGATAAGGGATGGATCTAAATGAATGGTAATGTTGTTCAATACATATAATAAATATCCATATTGGATAGAATATTTGGAGATGATTATATATAGCAAAAATTTGATCTCAAATTGACATGTCTAACTCAGTGAGGTCTATGTATAGTGAAGCTATGAGATTTATCTATAAGACCAATATTGCTATTAGACACTATAGTATATCTATTATAAGTTTTTTTGAGGTTTTTTTAATATCATATTCATGCATTAAAAGTTTTTATGTGTGCCCCTTCATGTATAATAATTTTAGTTTCCATAACAATGTTTTGAAGCTAGTTAGTAATTCTGAGTGGGCTACTTGTGTAGACACTAAGAATCCACACACCATGATTTCAAATGTAAAAATTCCCCTACAACACCTTAGGATACCCTTAGTAAAATTATAACCCTTTGAACCCTAACCAAGATTAACCATAGTTAGTTTGACCAAACTAGCTTAACCAAACTTTTACCCACTTTGACCCTTCACCCTCGACCATCGATGGTCAAGATGACTACCGACAATCACCATGACCATCGATAGTCAAGGTGAACCTCCTTAACCACCAACATAAAATTCACCCCTCATTATTTTTCTTAAAATATCTTATCTTATTCCACGTGTGAATACATGTATAAGTGATTTATAATTAGAAGGCCTAATTAACATCTTATTACAATTCTCTTGCCTTACCTATAAGAAGAGAGGAGTAGGGAGGTGAAAAAGATCTATAATTATTATTAATAGATTTTGCATCCATATTTTATTTGTTGTTTATGTCAATCATCATCAACAATCCAATGATCTAGCCATCACATCAAAGAGCCAACTTGATGCTACCACTCTACTAAAGCACCAAGTACCATTACTCTGCAAATATTGCATTAGATTCCACTAGTGAGTTAAATAACTCAATTAATTATATGATCAACATTTTTTAAGATAAGTATTTGATTTTAGTGTTTATTTACTTTATTTTATTTCACACTCAGCCCAACACCAACCCATCTCATGGAAATCCACCTTGTGATCCCATCAATTAGCTATTGACTGACCCAGACCTACACATAGTAACTATCAATGGCTATCTCAATCATCAATGGCCTTCCAAACCATCGATGATATTCCCAACCACTAATGGTTAGCCTGAACATCAATGGTCACCTTAAATATTGATAGTCACACCAACAACTGATGGTCACTATGGTAGGAAATAAGAGAAAATTATTTCTACATATCCACCCTCAGCAAAATCTAATTTTATTTATCTGTGCTTGTTCATAGACCCCTACCTAGTTTTATAAAGTAGACCCAATCCATTTATCACTAGTATTGACTTAATTATTGATATATTAGTCATTTATAGTCTATTTCTTTACCAAGTATTTCTTGTGTTTAATTTAATTACATTTTGATTACTGATGTAAGTACTTTCTATTCTATTTATAAATTTAATTGTTTAAAATGTGTAAATCGATATCCCTTGAGGAAGCTCTTGATTTTGGGATCTAGCCAGTGCTAGGCAATCCACTCAACTATCTATCTAACCAACCATTTGCTTTAGTGCTATATTATTTTTAGGTTATCATTCAAAGCCAAAGAGGAGTCCTTAAAAATATTTTGATTCAATGTGTGTACAACCAAATAGGTTTTTCAACTATACCCATATTTAGCTTCTTCTTCTTCCTTTCCAAGATACAAGATAAAATTCATTGAAACATTCTAACATGCCCAGTGGGATCTTGAGTCTTTACTTTGGGTTTATTTTTTTTACATATTTATGTCCTTCTCTCTATATGTGTTCATTAATGAAACTAATTTGTTTTTGGGTTTAAAATCAAGTACATCCATTTCTTGATTCTAATTTTATCTCACTTTGAATTAAGGCACAATAATTTTATCATATCATCACTTTTGTTGCATAGACTAAACCAAACCATTTTCAACAATTTAACATCAAAAAAACTTGAGACAAGGTCTGACTAGGATTTCATCACCTAGTAGCCACCTTACCCTTTCTTAGTGATCCTAATTGAAGGTCATTTCCAAGGGGAGAACCAACTTATCTCTTTGGTTGAGTATAAACTCTGAAAATCAATATATATTGGATAAGCACCCAACACCCTTATCACTGTGGTGTATGAAGTGAAGGGGCAGGCCCCAATACTAAGCCACATATTGATTACCAATATAGATCATTTTGAACACATAAACCACCTAAAATCATCCATAGATTGCTTCTATAGTACCTTATCTACAAGTCAACTTCTATCACACATTCTCATAGCCTAAGGCATAAGCTAAAAGTGATATTAAAATTAACCACATGATTTTAATGTACTCTAGTGTGTTGGATTTCCTTGATCATTTTATTACTTTCTCTCTATTTGAGTTGTAAAATTCTTTATTTTTTCTTTTCATCCTACTTGCATGGTTCTTAATCATCAAAAATGAAAAGAATTAGAAAGTTAGGACCCATCTATAGATTATCCAATCTCCTCTACCTCTTCATCCATGGAGTATATATTAAATGTTGAGAGTTCTCCTTATCATTTTAATGCTTCTAGTGTGCCTTGAACAGTCTCCCAAGGTAACCCAAACTTTGCTATCTTTTTGGATAATAACTTGGTAGCCTTACAACATTATCTTAACACATTATCTCATTGTACACCTATTTCATAACCATCTACCAATCCACCCTATGGCATGTTATTTGGATTTTTAGGTGGCTCTTATATTGTCGTTATCACCACCAAACTATTATCTACTAAGGCATTTACCTTAGCTGGTAACTTGTCTATCATAACTATGCAAAACCAACCAACTCAACCTTATAAACCCAAATTGTTAGGATCGAGAACACACAGCTCTGATACTAGTTGTCATGATCATACTCCTTAAGATTACAATTGATTACCTTTGTCTAAGCAACTAAACATGAAATTAAACTAGAAGTAACATGTAACTAGAATTTAGAAATAGCATAGAATATGATATATGAGAAACAATAAAATCTATATTAACACTCTTCTAGAAGGAAATACAATGAAGAAATCACACTCTTCCCACACCTCTTGGGTGTACAGTAATTCTCCCTCAAGAGTTCTCTCTCTCAATCAATTACAACCAACTCAGCACTGAGTTGTTCCCTCCACCAGTCAGTGACAATCAACCTAATGGCTGTTGTTGCCTATTGCAAGTCCACCAAGTAGATCTCCTTGATCTTGCACCCTTACAGATCTAACTAATCTTACTTACCATGTAGATCTCCCTGATCTTGCTACCTATAGATCAATTGATCTTACACCCCTTGAGACAACCAACCCAATTATTGTTCTTTCCTTCAAGTTGAAGATCTAATCCTTCTTAGTCCTTCATTACAATACAACCCCATGGGTCTCTTAAATAGATCCCAAAACAAACAATAATTAGAAATTTAGACTCAAGACTAAAATCAATCTTTACATGCAAACTGACTGTTCATCTAAAATTAGACCAGTTCTAAAAACACACAGGTGACCGATGTTAGTTCTTATTTGACCAATGCCAGTCGACCCATAATCGATGTCAGTTACTATGTACACTAAACATGACCGATGTCGATTGGCCTGACTGATGTCGATTAATCTGTAACTTAGAAACCTCCACATTTGCACACCAGTGAAGCTTTTAGCTCCACAACTTAACAATCTCCCACATGGAGATAAACAGATGCACCTGTACCTGTACATCTTCTAATTTATTTCTAGCTTGTATCCCTCTTGAAGTTCAATCTTGAAGACCAACAAAAGTTAAATGAAGATTCAAATTCTCCTTTGTTCCTAGCTTTGTTAACATATCTATAGGGTTCTTATCCTTGCTAGCCACCGTGACTGCAACAACCTTTTGTAACTCTGAAATCTAGCTAACCACCATTCCACCAATAGTGAACACATATCTTGTGGTGCTTCTCCTGCCATCCAAGTCACCTACCATATCCGAATCTACATGCCCATGTAGAGAAGTGCTTGACCCTACATAACATAAATACCTACTGCTGGTCCCTCTCAGATACCTAAGAATCCACTGAACTACTTTCCAGTGCTCCTTTCCTGGATTGGCCATAAACTCACTAACAACTCCCATTGCTTAGGCAATATCAGGTCTAGTACATACCATGTACCCAACCTCATCATGTGATTTAGGACACTGTTCATAGCTCAACTTGAACTATCTAACCATAGGGGTGCTTACCAATTTTGCATCTTGCATATCAAACCTCTCCACTACCTTATTCACATAATCCTCTTGAGACAAAATTAACCTATGATTTTCCTTGTCTCTAGAAATACTCATGCCAAGGATTTTCTTTGCTGCACCTAAATCCTTCTTGGCACATGTCTAAGCTACTTTTACCTTTAGCTTAGCAATTCCCTACATGTGTGACCCTACAACAAGCATATACACTACATACAGTAACAAGATAATGTAGCTAATATTATCCAACCTGGTAAAATAAACACAATGGTCACATTGACATTGACTAAAGCCATGCTTTGTCATAAACTTGTCAAACCTCAAACACCATTATCTTGTAGCTTGCTCAAGACCATATAACCTGGCCTTTTATCTCACCTATCCATTCTCTCCTTTCTTTAACCTATAAATCCATTTGTCTTTCAGTGATTTCTTTCTAAATGGCAACTCTACCAAATCACACATTTGGTTCTCTTCTAAGGAATCAATTTCCTCATTCATGCCATGCTCCCACTATTTCCTGGATTCTACCTACATTGCCTCTTCAAAACTTCTTGGTTCTCGACCATCAGTGAGTAACAAGTAGTATAAAGAAGGGGAATAATGAATTTGAGGCTTACTTACCCTTTCAATCCTCCTCATGAGTGTTTGAGACTCCTTGACAGCTTGTTATCCACCCAAATTTCATTCTAATAGTGACTGATCCTGGTCATCTCTTAGTCTACACCTGACTGATGTCAGCTCCATGTGATCAACCTAATTGACGTCAGTTCTTACCTTACTAACGTCAATTTCCACCTACCTAACATCACTAACTTTGGTCTCCACCAGACTAACATCGATTCCTGCCTGATCGACATCAGCCTCTGCCTGACCGACGTCAGTGTCTATGTTTTCTTGTGAGTGATGATTTTTACCCGTGAGCTCATTTTGGATTATAACCTTGTCCAAATCAATATTGCCCTACTTAGAATTATTTAGACTCTTGAGCTGATCTCTGTCTATCATATTCTCCTTGAAAACCAAGGCTTTCCAGTTCTTAACATTTGACTTAAGAACATGCATTCCCTTCTCACTCATGTGACCAAGCCTACAAAGCCACATCTTTGCATCTACATCTACAGTAGATAAAATAGAAGGAGAATCTATACTACAAGTAGATAGATAAAGTGTACCTACTTTCCTACCTCTTTCTAAAACAAGTGCACCCTTGGAAACTTTTGAAGATTCTGCTGTGAGAGTTACTGTACAACCCTCATCACCCAACTTTTCTAAAAAAATCAAATTCCACTTCAAGACTGGGACATGCATGACATCCTTCAACACCCATGTGTTGCCATTCTGCAATTTCAGCTACACTTCCCCTTTGCCAACCATTTGACAAGGCTCATCATCACCTAAATAAAATTTTCCAAAGTCTCCATGGACATAATCATGAAAAAATTCTCTATTTGGGGTTGCATGGAAAGAGGCACTAGAATCTAAAACCCAAGATTCTACTTTATCCAAGGAACATATAAGAGCATCTTGTGCAACAATCCCTACATCATTTGCTTCTTTATTTCCTTCATGCTGATCTTCTACCAACCAACAATCTTTCTTTACATTCCCTTTCTTTCCACAATTCCAACAGGTTATACCTCCATTTCTAGATTTGGATCTCCTGTTTATCTTTGACCTTGATTTCCCTTGCTTTCTCTTTTCTCTTTGCCTTCCCCTGCTTTCAACACTTATTTCATTACCTGATGATTCCCTTATGATTTTCTTGTGAATTTCTTCATTCAAGATTACACTAACAACATCATCAACTTTCAAGATATTTGAAGCAGACGTAGTATTACTAACTACCATTACCAAACTATCCCAACTTTTAGGTAAAGAGCATAAGATTAAGAGAGCCTTAATTTCATCATCAAAATCTATATTGACTGAAGTTAACTGATTTACTAATCCATGGAAATCACTAAGATGACTATATACCAATCCACCTTCCTGCATTTACAAATTAAATAATTTCTTCACAAGAAATACCTTATTCGAAGCTGAGGGTTTTTCATATAAATTTGCCAAAGATTCCATTAACTCTACCATTGTCTTTGCCTGTGATAAGTTGGAAATCACAAATGATGCCAGGCTCAACCTTATAGATCCCAGAGCCTTTTTATAAAGAACATTCCATTCTTCATCTTGCATATATGTGGGCTTACATGCAACCCCACCCAACGGTAAGTACAAATCTTTTTGATACAGATAACCTTCTATCTACATCCTCCATAATTGATAATTCTTGCCATTGAATTTATCCATTCTTAGTGTACTTTCTTCTACCATTGATTTACTCCCACTCAATCAAAAACCCCTGAGAGTGACCTGTAATCAACAAACACTAACCTACTCTAAACTAGGCTTTGATACCACTTGTGAGGATCTAGAACACATAGCTCTGATACCATCTATCAGGATCCTACTCCTTAAGAGTATAATTGATTACCTTTGTATAAGCAACTAAACATGGAATTAAACCAGAAGTAACATGTAACTAGAATTCATAAACAACACAAAATATGAGATACGAGAGACAATACAATCTATATTAACACTCTTCCAAAAGGAAATACAATGAAGAAATCACACTCTTCCCACACCTCTTGGGTGTCCAGTAATTCTCCCTCAAGAGTTTTCTCTCTCAATCAATTACAACCAACTCAACACTGAGTTGTTACCTCCACCAGTCAGTGACAATCAACCCAATGGTTGTTTTTGCCTACTGCCAATCCACCAAGTAAATCTCCTTGATCTTGCACCCTTACATATCTAATTGATCTTACTTACCATGTAGATCTCCCTGATCTTACTATCTACAAATCAACTGATCTTACACCCCTTGAGACAATCAACCCAATTGTTGTTCTTGCCTTCAAGTTGAGGATCTAATCCTTCTTAGTCCTTCATTAAAATACAGCCCTATGGGTCTCATAAATAGATCCCAAAATAAACAATAATTAGAAACACAGACTCAAGACTAAAATTAGTATTTACATGCAAACTGATTGTTCTTCTAAAATTAGACCATTTTTGGAAACACACAAGTGACCGACGTCGGTTCTTGTCTGACCAATGGCAACCAACCCATAACTGATGTTGGTTACTATGTACACTAGATATGATTGATGTCGATTGGCCTGACTGATGTCAGTTACTCTATAACTCAACAACCTCCACATTTACACACCAATGAAGCTTTTAGCTCCACAACTTAACACAAACACCACTTAGCCTAGCTAATAATTCTTCCAACATGGATACCACCCAAACTTTACCTACCTATACCCTAATTACTATTTTGGTTCCCACTAACACCATCAGTACCATTCCTTTGGTTACCTCCACTCTACTTAAAAACATATTGAGACCCATACCTTATACCTTACCACCTATCACTACTATGTTTACCATGTATCCCTTACATCTAGCTAAACCATATATTCCCACTCAATAATACATACCCTCTACCCAACCACTGATGACCACATATTCATATATGGCTTTAACTTAACCACTTGTGACCACTTACCCATACATGGAAACTTCTCAACCTCTATAAAATTACCAATATGTCACTCAATCCCAACCATAACATGCACCTTTCAACCCTTCAAGTGCACCACCCCAAATGGACCTAATGGATATGCTCATGGATAAGATGACAACTCTAGATTTATCCATCTTCGAGGCTCACAATCTCTTATCCTATGACCAGATCTATAATGAGCCCATCCACCCATCTATGCCTATTAGGCCATATCCTCCTCAATGGTAAATTCTTAAGTTATTCAAGTTTTAAAGTAAAGAGGATCCCAAAAACAACTTAGGGTATTCAGGCATTCATGTTATTTGATTGCATATGATGATGCCCTCTTTCTCTATACTTTTCCTATGTCTTTATCAGGACCAACATTAGAATAGTATAGTGTCTTAACCAATAATTCCATCTTCTCCTTCACCCAACTAGCTCAAACTTTCTTGGATCACTTTTTTATAAATATCTCCAAGAAGGTTTCCATCACTGACCTCTATTCTATTTGATAGTTTGATGATGAGTTTGGATTGAGGTAGCTCATTGGCAGAGCCTAATCAACTAACTCTCTTTTTCCCTACCTCAACCCAAACTCATAGATATATTTTCTTGGGCATGTTCCAAATATATGTCCTCTACATTGTGTGTTTAAAGCTTTTGAACTTTTGACAAAGATTTCACCATGACATGGAAGTTAGAGAACAGAGCCATTGACAAAGGATGGCTAAAACTAAAAAATAAAAACTCTACCTAAAAAACCAATGAGGCTTCCTCCTCCAAGCCAAATAACCAAACCAACACTGAGACCAAAATCAAGGGCACTATGAATGTGATTGTCTTTAACTCCACTTCCACATCATCTAACAACTAACTGAATTCCTATGGTTCCTCAAATCAAAACATGAAGAATCAAAACCACAACACCTGAAAGTAATTTAATCCACTTGAAGAGTCTTATGCTTCAATCCTAGAGAATCTATTGAAAGATAATATCATACATCTTTTTCCTATCAAACCACCTTCACAATTTGATTCTTATGATCTTGAACTTGCTTGGTATAATGAGAATGATCTATGCACCTTCCATCGAGTAATAGGGCATGAAATTAATAGGTGAAACACTTTCAAAAACATTGTCCAATCCCTCATTGACAAGGGGAAGCTTGTGTTAGATAACCCCAATGCACCTTAAAAATAGGCCATTGACATATTTAGGTAGCCTTCCCCCAATCATGCACCTACCAAGAGTGAGATCAACATGGTTAAATGCTCTCACAATACCCATACTATTAACATGGTTCTTGGCACACTAGTTGTTGAAGAACCTAGTGACCAACCTATCTATTCCTCACTCTCTCCACTTATTAAGGTATCAAAGTTACCTTCTTCTCTTTTGGAGGCCCAAAATAAGTAATCCTCCCTTTCTCCTCCACTTATTGAGGTATTGGATCCATCAACTCCTTTGATCAACATACTAAAACAAGCACCCATTTTACCTTCTCCATCAACCACCGAACAACTTGCTACTCCTTCAGAGATCATCCCCAAAGAGGAAACCCCCATGTATACACCTCCCATAAAGGAGTCACCCATTCAAACCTTTCATCCTTTGATTGAGGAAAAGGGAGAGGTTACCACCCCTCTATCTCAACCTATGGGCTTATCTTTCAAGTCCACTATCTATGGAATAAAACTAGCCTATAAACCATTCTCTAAGTTACTATAAAAATTGGAGTTTATTTCCAACCTTGACATGGATTGAGACAACTTTTGGAATAAATTAGGGCTACCTTATATCACCAATAATTAACCTTTAAACACACCTTTAGCAGACCAACCCACCACTTTCTCTATTTAAGCTCCTAACTTAACAACCAAACCAATAACAAATTTTACTAACCTAATAATTCCTAAGCCATCCAAAGCACATAAACCCCAAGTAACCAAATTATCTTCTCTAATAAAACCAACCAAACCAACCAAAAACCTTGGCACCTTCCCCATACCCATATGTAAAGGTGGAGCTTACCTCGATAAACCTAATTTTCAAATCAACCAAGGGAGTAGGAATACCAAAACTCTATAAAACTAAACTCCTACCTCCATTCACCTTAATCTATATCTTAGGGCCTCATCCCTCCACTCTGATTAAAAATCTAGTTATCCCAACTAAGACCCAACTATTTTTGTTGGTTACACCATCACACTTACTTTTAGACACACCTATTTTCACAAAACCATCAATAACCAAGATACCTATCCTAAAACCTCATACTTCTACTTTCTCAACCACCACCTTACCAAAATTAAAACCACTAACCAAAAGAACTACCTTACACAAACCTTCTATCACCAAACCCATTACCAAAAGGGCCTCCACCTTACCAACCAAGACCAAAATCACTAAAACCTCTCCACCTTTATCTGAATCCCACTCCACCATTTTCCAATATTTATTTTAAGCTTCTTTCTTAACCTTACCCCCTACCAATCCATTTAACCCTATCGATTCAAAACCCACCTAGTATAATGACCATCACATGTGTTTCTATCATAGGACACCAAGGTATGACATAGAAAAATTCAAATCTATCCAAACCATTATACAATGGATCTATTATGAGGATGATTTATTAATAAATTAACCTCTGATGAGCCCTATGCTATTCCAAAAAACAACACCCTCTACCCAATGCCTACCTACTCCTCCACTCTCCCCTGAGAGTGATGAAGAGCTTGACCAATCTCCTACTCTAATTATTCCCTCTATCTATACCATTCATGTGGTTAGAAGAGCACAATAAGAGGATAATGGGAATTCCAAAGTGCCCATCCCATACATGTACCCATCTTCTACCTCCTAACCAAACCCTACCCAAACACCTTCACCCAAACCCAAACCTAAGGTATCTATCTCATGTGCCTCCCAATCCAACCCCTCTGAGTCCATCAAGAGAGTGGTGCTCAAATAACTTCACCAAACCTTAGTGAAGATGAGCTCTTATGATTTTATTACCACTTCACCTCATCATTACCAAGCAATGATATAGGTATTGAAATCATTACATATCTACCCAAAAGATCATTAACCTCTAGTAGCCTTTGTCAACACTCTTCAGATTTCCAACCTTATCACCTTTAAGGATTTAAAAATACCTTATATCCATCTAAATGACATAGATACCCATCTTTTTATTACCTATTATATCAACCAAACCCACATCAAATCATGATTGATGGGGGAGCTAGTATTAACATTATCTCCTCCCATGCCTATAACCAACTTAACCTTCTAGATATTGTCATGTCTAAAACCTTGACCATCCTCTAATCCTTTAACAATACCATGAATACCACAATGGGAAAGGTTGTCGTTCATATCCATGTAGGACCTCATATGCTCCCCAAACTTTTCTATGTAGTGGAAGGTGAATTCCTATACAATGTTTTATAGGGATGACCTTGTATCTACTCTATTGGTTACATTCCCTCTACCCTACATCATTACATTAAATTTGAGCATGAATTCCATGTAATCACCATTCAAGCTAACCCAAGTCCCTTATTGACATGAAACATGACCTATCGACCCAATGACATCCTCTTACACCCATCTACCACACACTCTTTAACCAAATACAAGATCTCGACCACAAAAGAGGAAGTCACCCCTCCTTCTACCAATGAGGCATCAAATATATCATTCATACCCTTTGATTATATCCCCACCTTAGACCCTTTATAATCAACATCCCACCACCTTTCACTGAGGGAATATCACCTTTTAGCCCTTGACACTTTCCCTACTCCCCAATAGTATGGAAAACCTACCCACCACCCTGAGTATGACCCTAATATTAGAAACATTACTCCTTTTGGAACTCCCCATTGTAAAACTTGTTTCATCTATGTGGGAATCAACAAACCCATTGGCACTTCTACTACCTCTCTTTCACATCAACCATTTATCACTAGTTTCTCCTACCTTGATAAATCAAGATTTTCCAAGGCATTTGTGTAGAAATTCATGACCTCAACCTTACTTGCTCCAAATATGATTTTCCTCTACCAAGCATCGACTAACTAGTTGATCTTAAATTTTGCCCCAAAGATGATTTAAGATCAACACAAGACTACCTTACCACCCCATGGGGGACCTTCTATTATAGAGTCATGCCTTTCAAGTTAAATAATGTTGGTGCAACTTACCAATGTGCCATGAATTATATCTTCCATGACCTTATCCATAATATTGTAGAGGACTATGTTGATGACCTTCTTATAAATTCAAGCTTTGTAAAAACCATTTGTCCCTTCCCAATATCATCTTTGAGTGGCTTATCCATTACCATGTCTACCTACACCCTAAGAAGTGAATTTTTGGGTTATTTTCAAGAAATCTTATGGGTTTTATTGTATCCCTTTGTGTAATCTGATTTGATCCTACCAAAATCAAAACAATCCTTGAAATTCTTACTTCTATTAACCTTAAGTAACTCCATACTTTGTAGGGAAAGATTCAATCCATTTTGTACTTTATCTCAAAGATTTTAGATCAATGTCAATGCTTCCACCACCTTCTAAAGAAGGATTTCTCTTTTAGGTGGAATAATTATTTTCAAAAGGTCTTTGATTCACTCAGAAGGTACCTTTTATCTCCACCTATCCTCATCCCTCCTAATGATGACCAACCTTTATACCTTTATATCTTTACTACTAATCACTCCCTAGGGGAAATGATTTCACACCAAAATGAACAACATAGAGAGTAAGTTGTCTAATACATTAGATACATGCTTATAGATTATGATAATTGGTATACCCATACCATGAAGCTTTGCTTAGATTTAGTCTTTGTGGTTACTAAACTTTGCCACTACCTACTTAACCATAAAAACTATTTCATAACCAATAATTACCCACTAAAGTACATGCACTCCAAACCATACCAAAACCAATATACGGCCAAGTGGCTCATGATTTTATTAGATTTTGACCTTGAGTTCCTTAAACAAAAGTTAATTAAAGGGTAAGTCATTTCTAACCAATTGGCTAAAGCACCATTAGAAAACAACCAACCTCCTCCTCTTGAATTCCCTAATGAGTCCATCGTGACCTTCTCTAAGGTAGACTTCACCTATAAATTCATCATGTTCTTTAATGGATCAAAATGTCAACATGGTGGGGTAGTTGGTTTCATCCTTATTCCCTTTTAGGGTGATCCCTTTCCTTTATCCTTCAAGCTTGATTTAAAATGTACCAATAATATGGCTGAGTACAAAGCCCTATTGATAAGCCTTCAGACCACCTTATCCCTCAGAGTCAAAACAATCAACATCTTTGGTGAATCCTAACTTATGGTCAATCAAATAAATGGCTCTTATTAGTGTAAGAATGACATTCTACAAAAGTAAAAACAACTAGTGGATTAACTCTTAGCATCATTTGAACACTATCACATCTAATCAACCACATGATTTGCCAATAAGTTTAATAATACCATAAATTCCCTTGCCTCTCAAATCCCATCTAAACCCTCTAACTATAACCTATATATTGCTATCCATAGACTTAACCAACCTTCCTATCTTAAACCTAATTTTCCCATCATTTTCAATGTGGAAGAGACCCAACTTAACCTTTGGTATTAGCAAGCCTTCGACTACCTTAACCTTACCATCATTCTTTTTGGCCCTTCTAGGAATTCTAAAAGAACATTTATCCATATTACCTCACATTACACCATTATGGGAGGAATTATTTATAAATGCATATTTGGTGGCCTCCTCTTTTGTTGCCTATGTATTCATGAAGCCTCTCATGCTATAAGGGAAATACATGATGGTATCTATGGGGGACACTTTAATGGATTAATTATATCCAAATTCATCCTTCACCTTATCTATTACTGGCCTACCCTTAAACAAGACTACTATGATTATGTGAAAAAGTGTGTCAAATGCCAATAGCATGCTAATTTGCATCATGCACCTGGCCATAACCTTTATGTTTCTACTGATTTATAACATATTTCATAGTGGGTTCTAGACCTTATTGGTGAAATTAACCCCCATTCCTCATAGTAACACCAATATATCATCACTATGATCAAATACTTTACCAAGTGGGTAGAGGTTATTCCTCTAATCTCAACAAAGGTAGAGAAAATTGTTGATTTTATCAACCATCACATCATTTTCCATTTAGATGTTCCTCAAAAGATTATCACTGATAATGGTAAGTCATTTAAGAATAATCAAGTCTAGGGTCTATGTGAACCATTCAACATTAAGTTAAGTTTATCTTCACCCTATCACCCTCAAGCAAATGGATAGGCTAAAGCCTCTAAAAAACTCTTAACAAAATGCTAACTAAAATGGTTAATGCATTTGGTTGGGATTGTCATTTTCACATCCCCTTCACCTTTTGGGCATATTGCACTATAATTAGAACCCCGACCAATGCTACCCCCTTTTCTCTTGTGTTTGGAGTAGAGTTCATCTTTCCTCTCAAGGTCTAAATCCCATCTCTTCACATATCCTTGCAAAATCTTGTTATAAGGATGATTATCATTAGAACTATCTAGCCTAGCTTGAGCTATTTGATGAGCATTGATTAACATACCTTACCCATCTTCATGTCTATCAAGATCATGCCTATGAAAAACACCTTAAATTAATAGAATTCAACATCAAAAACCTCATCCTAAAGGTAAATCAACATGTGACCAATATGGAAAAAAGTAAGCGAGGCAAGTTTGTTTTCAATTGGCTTAGACCCTATATCATAAAACATAAGTATGGATCAAGAACTTACTATTTATCTTATCTTAAAGGCCACCCAAAACTTGAGCCCCTTAATTACTCGCATCTACATCTATTATTTTATTAAGAAAGATCAAGTTTGCCTTTTGTTTTACCTTAAGCTCATTCCTTTATTTCAACCACATCCATCACCCTATTTTAGGGGTAACTATAAAAAACTAAATCATGTGATTATCCATCACATTCATGACCTAATATTAAACAATGGATACCACATCTCTACCCATGGCATGATTCTCATGGTACTTTTCACCCCTTTATTAGGATGGATTCCCATGATCTTTGTCATCTAAACCTCTTTACACCTAATCAAACTCTCATATTTCTAGTTTCAACTTCATAAAGGTGTACCCTTAAGCCTATTTAAGCATGTCTATGTCAAGAAAAGTCAAACAATATATAAGAAAAATCCCAACCAATAGCAATCATGGGTCATTCATAGCATTCACATACTACTCCCTCAAAGGACAACTACATAAGCATACTAAAATTTCACAAATATAAGGTATAACTACTCCCTCAAAGGATAGTTATCACAAAGCCTTGAATAAAGCAAATAAACTTACACCACTCCCTTGAAGGATGGCTAATTTTAAGCATTTGTCAAAAGAACAAAAATTGTTTGGAATCTTCCCACATCGATTATATTCCCATATACAACAACAAATCAAAAGACCCATTATCAAAATCACAACAAAAGCAAACTAATTTTGAAAACCATAATCAACTCTCACATAACAAACTAAGGTGGAAACCACAATCATTTTTCACAAGTAGACTTCTTGCATCAATCAGTTTATGCTTTGTATGACATAGACTTATTTATACTAACTCTTTAGACACCTATAAAAGAGGCATGTTGGTATCAAAAGAAGGTTCCATTTTCAACCATATCCCCTTTATGCACTATAGGCAAGGGATTTTTAGATTTCATAACATTATGTGGTCAAAACACCTTTTTAACCAACTAGTAATTGCTAATGAGAAGAATTCAAAGGGCTTATATTCATTAATCCAATCCAACTTTAGTTTTGTTCTATTCTTTGTCAAATAAGAAGCATCATGCCCTTTTCTTATCTTGTCATGATTGGCTGATATTTTCATTATGACATTTTCATCATTATTTTATTCTCTATCTTCCCATCTAGTGTTGTTAATTAAACTACCTCATGTGTTTTACCTTAAAACAAATTAACAAAAAAAATATGCACATGTGTCATAAGAAACATCATAACCATAAAAAGCATAATAAAACCATAACATCCATGATGAATAAATCAAACAACCATTTTCCACCACATGTCTAAACCTAAATAGTGAAATCCAAGTACTCATTAAAATTTAGCATGTCATAAGCACAACCATAAATCAAAGCCATCACATGCCTAGATAGATAAGTCTACATCAATGTCTAACATCCATAACATAATCATAATCCATAAGTAACACAACATCACATGATAATCATTAATCATCAATGTGAATCATACACCATGAACATAAGCAATGAATAAAGATCAAAAATATATATGTATCTTGTGAGTCAAATAACATCATTATGTGTAAAAGAAGATACAAATGTCTCTCTCAAAATGTACATCTCACACATCAGCTCATAGTTTGGAATAAAAATTATATAAAATAACATATAGTATGCCATAGCTATGCCCCTGGGGTACCACTATCTCTTAGTGTTCCACTTGGTCTCAGTACCTACCCACCTATAACACCTATAACACTAGTACCATCTAACAAGCTCACTCTGTACTCACCCTAATGGGACTCCTTAGGACAGTGACTTAAAACTATAGCCTCATAATACTATATCTCTTCTACCATGGCTAGGAATCATACCATGGGGATGGTGCCAAGTGGTCATACCTGTGTCACTACCCCTAATCTTCTCTACCTCAAGGAATCCCTCTCTTATATAACCAAAGCTAGTTCAGCCCTCACCTAGTCCCTGTCACCTATGAGAGTAAAAAATTGACCCTGTAAGGTAGAAATATGACCCTATAAGGTGGCCACCTATCCTTTTAATGTTGTAACATGTACCTATGTAGTTGTTAGTGCCACTCTTGCCTATGCATTAGGGTCAACTCCCTATGCCTATGCCCTCTAGCCTCCTCGGTCCATAGCCATCATCCTCATACCTATATCATCCCCACCAATATCTACCACTACATATAATGCCTAATACCATGCCATGTACCAATATATAAATCTAGTGTCATCTATCTATGACATAGCTAGCAGTTCCTCATGGTCTAGTCCTACTATAACTTTGTAGTTAGAGTGTTTATATCCTCTAGTCAGGCCACACTAAGAAATAAACATAAGGTCTCTAGGTGATATCTCTAATCACTAGTGCACCTAGTTCACCTCTAAACTAATCCACATCATGGGCTCTTCCCCTTGCACTTGAAGTGGTGAAGTCACCTCTACATAGCATAAACCTAACTATGAAATCTATCTACGTGTATCCTACCCATGATACCCCAATGGCCTCAACACTCAAATGTGCTCATAGGCCTAACAATGAAGAACTAGGTTGACACTAATACCATACCTCCTATGGGCCCTAAAACCCCATAACTCTTTACACACACACACACACACACACACACACACACACACACACACACACACACACACACACACAGAGACACACACACACACCAAGAGAATCATTACTCAACCAAACACATTATGCCCCTATAGGAACTCCACCAGTACCCCTAGTAGTAAATTTGAGAACTTCTTGATACTTAATTCAAGAAGAACAAAGTAGGAGATGGCCATCATAAGCATCATCAAAAGTCTCCTCTCATCTAGATCCCTCACATACAACACACTATAGGAAAACCCCCATAATTCCATCAAACCTAATCACTATCATATCCATACAATAACTTGATGTGATCCTCCTACTCCTCTCACTCTATGTATTAGATCAGATCACCTCATAACAAAATCCATGTGATCCTATAAACATCCTTAGGCAAGATCATCATCTCACCAATTGATAGTATGAAAGTGTTTGTAGTAAGATCCCATCTTTTGATGATCACTATGATCATAGATGCATCTCAAGGCACACTATGATAGTGCCTCATCACCACCAACACAACCTCCTCTATGTGGGCTTAATCAGTTGGGGTCATCCCTTGTTGGATCTCTACAAAGATGAATGACACTCGATCATACATCTATATTTTCTCCCTAGCCTACAATAATTCATTTAGAAACACAAATTATTCACATACACCATTATTGCCTACCCTACCCTATCTTACCCTTAGGGAACTAGCCTATTTCTCTACTGATCCTACCCATGTACCCAATAACTAGCACATTATACCTAGAAATAAACATTTAAAATTACCTTAGTATTTAAAACACTTTCCAAATAACTATCTTTCTCATTAGGCAAGTTGAATGCCAATAGTCATGGCTACTATTAATGGTCAAGTGTCCTTAGATTTTATGGGCATTGACCATCGATGGTTGGACTCGACCATCAAATGTCATTATGGGTGTTCAATAATAACACACTCAAAACCATAGCTACCTCTAATATCTTATAAATACCTCTAAATATTATTAACATCTACCCTAATTCCTATACTTACCATAGCTCACCTACCCCATCCTATCAATTTCCCATTTCACCTACAAATTTTCCCAAATAACACAAACACCCCAATTAGGGCATAACCATTCAAACCCAAGCATTCAAACCTAGACTACCCTCAAACCCTAATGTAATTATAAACTCAAGGTAACCTATAAAAATAAGGGAATTCCATACCTTATTCCATGAGTACCACCATGGAGTCAATTGTAGACCTGCCCATCCTCATTCATTCCCATGTGTACCTTATATCCTCCCTAGTTTGCTCAGTTTACTTTCCACCTCAGCTAATAGTCAAACACCACCTCAAAAATCACCTTTATAACTTTTTTTTCTTTAAATCAAAAAAATCACTAGAGATCCAAGTTAATAATAGCTAAAGTAAAAATGAGTTAAAAGTAACTCAATTTTCACTTTTGCACCATGAAATTTTAGGGTTTCCACCCTAACCATCAACAGTCAGGCTGACCATTGATGATCACCCTTGAGCACCTTGACCATTGATGGTTAGGTAGCTCACTTTTTTTCTCTTACCTTGAGAAACTACCTTTAATAAAAATCAAATCAACCCACCCACCCTTGGAGACTACCTTCTCCACCCACTTGACCACCTTGTCACCTCACCATTAGTCCACTTCAGCCCAAATAGAGCATGTTTTGGGGTAACCTTTTGCCTAGTCCTTTGACTATAGTGACACCCTTATCATGTTGAATTTTTTTGAACTTACACCATATCATGCTTACTAGACCTTCTTGTGTCTTCTCGAGAGCACTTCCTACTTTAGATACTTGTGATACTTGACCTATTTGTGTTTTCATTGGGAAAACTTCCTGCCTTAGATACCCACTAAAACATAGACACCACTTAAGAGACTTATGAATGTTTCCAACCACCATGACTAAATGAAATCACATCATCTACTTGTCAATTTTCCTTCTAACACCAACCTTTATGTTTTTACCAACTATGGAAACCTTGTCTATGCATAATATTGGTTGTCACACATTTTATCACACTTTGTCTGCTTGTTTGTGCTTCAATGCCCAACCTATCACCCAATTTAATGATGTCCACCTTCATCATCACCTTCATCCACCTTATCATACCTACACCCAGTTTTGTTTTACCCCATCAAATCCTAGTTTGAGGGGGAACACCTCTTCCCATACTCATGGCAACTAGACCTTTGACTAGTAATCAGTTTTTGTTTTGTAGCTTATTAATTCAAAGCTACATAACAAAAAGGGTAAAATGTAGACATCATAAATCCACGCATCATGATTTAAAATATAAAAATTCCCCTAGACCACCTTAGGACCCCCTTGGGACCAATCTAACCCTTTAACCCCTAACTAAGCCTAACCATAGTCAGTTTAACCAACATTTTACACACTTTGATCCTTCACCCTTGTTCACTAATGGTCAAGATGACCACTAATAATCACCCTAACCATCATTGATTAGGGTGAACCTCTTTAGCCACTAATATATAAGTAACCCTACCTTACTTTTATAAAAATAGCTTTTCTTAATCCGCATGCAAATGTATGTATGAGTGTGTTATAATTAGAAGGTCCAGTTAACATTTTGTTGTAACTCTCATGCCTTACCTATAAGAAAAGAGGATCAGGAAGGTGAAAGGGATATATAATTTTTATCAAGAGCTTATGCATCTAAAGTTATTTTTTTATAGGTCAATCATCATCAATAATCTAAGGATATAACCATCATATCATAGAGACAATTTA
>JARHVA010006524.1:0-200000 GCA_037957365.1 Torreya grandis | reverse complement strand
AATTACTAGGATTTGATGTTTTTCTAACTAAAATTTTCAAAACATTATGGTGTCTTTGGTGGCACAAAGATTAAAAAAATGGCATGGATATAAATTTTTATTTCACCATGTTTGTGCATTAGAGTTGTACCCTATTTTCACTAAAATTGTGAAAATTTATCATCTTTTTATGAAAAAAATTAGCTAAAAAATTATTATATATATTAATACTATTACACGTACATATATGAAATTATATATTTGATTATAAAACACAACACATATATAGATACACATATATATGATATTATAAATTATATTATTATTTTATTTATTATATATATATTATATTTTATTATTTAATATTTTAAATATATTATGTATTTATATATAAGAATACTATTTTTGTGTATTTATTAATGTTTTTTCAAGGATTACCTAGACTATTTTTTTCATGTAAACTTTTGGGGCACAACATTAATGATACTAAACATTTTTACTGTGCTATGTTTATATCTCAGATGCACAAGAGTTACACCCTAGTTACAACATAGTTATAACCTAGTTGCACTTAAATTGTGGTGAAGCATTTGAAATATAAATTGGATAATTTTTATTAAAAAATCACACACACACACACACACACACACACACACACACACACACACACACACACACACACACACACACACACACACACACACACACACACACACACACACACACACACACATGAGAGTTAAAGGATCCCTCACCCATAAAAATAAAAACCATTTTCCTTGGATGAAAATCCATGAGGGAACAAAAAAGATAAACCAAGCTAAACAAACCCCATTCCACCAAAGGGGATAACTAGCTTGAAGGAAATCCTAGGTGAGCCTATCAAACCCCATATTTCCCTATTTTGAGGTGAGAACAAAGAAAATTTGAATGTGGACTTGAGGCTAGCCTCCCTTTCTTATTCTTTTTCTAAAATACCATCTGCTCATCTAATATACCTGATCTATTAGACCTATAAAAACAAGTGGATCGATCCTTATGAAGAAAGATAATACAACCTTCTATACCTACTAAATCCAAAATATAATGATTATTATCTATCTTAACTATAATAATAAATTACATAACTGATAGATAAGAACAAACCTATTTTGGATCAATATTCTAAGGATCTCTAATGTGAGAATGATCATTACTAAAACCCAAAATAGGACATCGACAATCCTATTTAGAGGGATCAACAATACCAATACTTACAAGAAAAGTGGAAGGAAAAGTAAAAGAGATTGAAAGGTGATAAATAACTACATCCTTCTACTTATAAGAGGCCATATTTCACTTAATGATAAAACATGAAGAGGCAAAATGCTCCTAACAAAAACAACTTTGACTTCTAAAGGGTAATACTTCATAGTTAAGGGTTACAACCAACACTAATAATTAACCCTAAGATCCACAAAATCAAAGAAATCATTAGATAAATCTAAATAAACAAAAAACCATGCATAATTAGTTTAAAAATAGTTAGAGGTAGAAACATTAATTTCTAGTAGTTTATCAAGAGAACCACCAATGGTCTAAAGACAATATTCTACCCAAAATTAGAGTGGGAGGTATGGTAAGCTGAACCCAAAATAACCTAAAATCAAAATTTTTAGGTAGGATATTGAAGGACAAAATCTAGGGTTTCAAAATAAGAACATATTGATTTTAGGACTAGGATTTATCTAAAGCCACATTGTTACAATCAACTAGGTAGTTAGAAAATACAATAAAAAACCCCTAGCAAGGTTAAATATCTAAATTTTCTTCCAAAAATGGCTACATTGAATTTGAAATCCAATGATGGAGGTCAAATAAGTTTGGCAAAAAACTATCAAATTTTTAGATTAATCCATGGGAGGTGAACTACTCCTTATTTTTAAAAACTTATTCTAAAAATTCATCCTCAAAAGAAGCCACTAGGATTATTTTATCCACTGTCATAGATTTAATAAGATGAGAATTCCCCAGCTCCCCTTAAGAGATGACTTGCAAGAAATAAATGGACATAACCTTCCCATCACGTTCAATGGATAAACTATTAGTATTGAAATCATCAAAAGTGTCATGTTCAAACCCTAACCCAAGTTTAGACAACCCCTTAAGATCATCCAATGATGAAACTATCATAACCCTAGCCTCTAAAATGACTAAGTTCATAGAGGTGATAGAAGATCAAATTAGAGGAGCTGAAAGCCTAGAAGGGTGAGCCAAAGTGGAGGGAGAGATTCCAAAATAACCCAAAAAATAAATCAAACCACTAGAGTAGGGATACAAAGGACTAGATTTTGGTTATTCACTAATTTTCAGTGATTGTCCTCTCTTCAATTATTATATATATTAATAATGTTATTTTTCCTAAAATTTTCATTACTTTTAAACCAAAAATTGAATTATACACACACACACACACACACACACACACACACACACACACACACACATATATATACCCTAGCCTCTAAAATGACTAAGTTCATAGAGGTGATAGAAGATCAAATTAGAGGAGCTGAAAGCCTAGAAGGGTGAGCCAAAGTGGAGGGAGAGATTCCAAAAGAACCCAAAAAATAAATCAAACCACTAGAGTAGGGATACAAACGACTAGATTTTGGTTATTCACTAATTTTCTGTGATTGTCCTCTCTTCAATTATTATATATATTAATAATGTTATTTTTCCTAAAATTTTCATTACTTTTAAACCAAAAATTGAATTATATATATATATATATATAGTACTATTTATAAATAAATAATAATTCCTTGACTTTCATAGTGACTATAATAATTAATTAAGAAGTGTATGTCAACCATTAAAGTCATCTTTACTTTAAATCATGTGAAAGTGGAAACTAACTATGTTCATGTTAAATGGGAGAAAATAAAGAGATGGCATCATAGGTGTCAAATACTCACATATCTAGTTGGTACAAATATATTGTAAGGTTGGTGTCAAGGAAGTTCATATGGAAATCAAAATGAACCATACATTTTGTAAAATAAGTATACTAAAAAACCTTTATTTAGTTTGTCAAATTCTCCATGCAAGTAATTAATCATATTAGGTGTTATAATGTATAAATGAGAAATATTTTAAGGGTAACCCAAGAAGTAACAAAGAAGGTTTTTGGGACATAATAAAATCTATTACATTCCTTATATGGGGAGAAAGGGTGAGAACAAAACCTTCATCCTACGAAGGAGTTAAACACAATGCTAATGTGTGGCACATACTTTGTAAAGGAGGGTTAGAAAGTTATATGGAAATAATTAAGGATCATGACCTTATTTTTCATGGATTTTGCAAAGGTGTGGGGAACTATAAATTTTATATTAGAGGTATGAATCTAGAAGTGATAAAGGAAAGTATTGTCAAGGCAAAGATAATGTTCATGAAAGGGTATAAGGTTTATGAGATTAGGAGATGTAAATATGATGATATTAAAATATTTATCAAAGGGAAAAAATTAATTCAATTCTAAAATGGTTATATTAGAGAGTCCCTCCTGAACCCATTGAGAGAAGTTAGTTTCCGAAGCATAAAATACATTACTTTGGAGGTTAGGTATAAAAGGTTGTTTTCCTATTACTTTACTATACTTAGCCATTTTAGACACAAGAAGCTGGTATTTTTTTCATTACTTTTGTTGATTTCATTAGATAATTCCATCATTGATGTTCAGTAGGGTAAGTTTAATATCCCAATTCAATAATACCTTATTTATCTATTGGTCCAAAAATCTCAATATCAATGAATTAATATTTTTTATAAACCTATGATCTCTCAAGTGGAGTCAAACCAATTGAGAGGAGTGATTGAGAGGTTGAACAAGGAATAAGGGAAAATTTTATCTCTTATTCATAATAATAAATTTGGTAGGACTAAAGGAGGTAAAGAATCTTAGGGCCCTTCTTTTATTACCATTATAATACCCTTATAAAAGATTCATAATTATGTTAATGTCATTAAGGGAGAGAGAAATAAAAAAGGAATTTTGACAAGGTTTTTTAAGGATGTAGAGAAGAAACATGCCAAAAAATAGGAAATAGTTACCATTAAGAAGGTTAGGGTTGGGTTGAAAAAAAATTGAATGAGGAAGGAGTAGGTCAACAGACCCCTAGTAAGGGTATTGAGATGTATGGGGAAGAGGAGGGAAATATTCCTTTTAGATATAACCCTAATAATATGAATAAGGGACAACAAGGAGATTGAAATAATCTAGTAAATGATAAATGGAAGAAAATATATAAATAAAAAGAGATAGAAGCCTTTGAATGAAACCCACAAAGCAAGAATAAAATGTTTAATTTTTTTTTCAACCTGCAACTCAACTTTCTAAAATGGTTATTTAATGAAAATAATAGATTAAATACTAGGATTTTCCTTCTCCATTAAAAAATCAAAGGTATTTTTTTAATAAATATCAATGGACCATGTTGGGAGAACTATGTGAAACAAAGGAGGGAGTCTCTAAGTTAAGGGAGATAATTCAACAGTTAGAAAGAGATCAAAAATAATTTAGAGATGATATAAAGAAGGTGATCCAAATGATTGGGACTACCATTAAAAATTATTCTATTATAATTTATAAGATGTAGGAAGGTATGAGGAAGAGAAAAGAGATCTCTCTCTAATAGAAGTTGTAGGAAGGTATGAGGAAGATAAATGAGATCTCTCTCCAAGATGACCCCAGTAAAAGAACTAGAATTCAGATGAAGAACAAAGTAATTGACATTGAGGAAATAGAAAAAGAATTTGTTGAAGAACATTTTATTTTTTTTCAAATAGGAATGGAGCATGATTGAGACACTTAATACCTATCTTAGTCCCATTTTTAATTCTTGTTTGGATTTTTTTTTTCTTTTTGGTTTATTGTCAACTTCTAACATTTTTTAGGCTTTGTGATTTGTTTATCATGTTGAGTTTTTGTGGTTGTTATATGGGTTAATTTTTATTTTTGGTTTATATTTGTTGTAAGAGGGTTGTGCCCTTTAAAAAACCCACATTTTCCCTATTTTGTGTGTGTGTGTGTGTGTGTGTGAAATTATAAACTATATATATATATATATATATATATATATATAATATAATATAATATAATATAATATAATATTATTGTTTAAATATATATCTTATTTATATATAAAAATACTAATTATGTGTACTTTTATAGTGGTTTTTCAAAAGGAACCTAATTTTTTATATGTAAGTAAAATTATACTTTTAAACAATGAGTAAGTAGCAAAAAAATTAATTTTAGATAAAATTTAATTCTTGATTTTTTTTGAAATTTACACTAAAAATGACAAATTTAAAATAGTAAATATTATGACATCAACATGTGTAATATATTTGTGGTAAAGTGAAGGTTAAATATGAGTTTTTAAAACCTTAAAAATTTAATGGTGAAGTTAGATCTATTTCAAAGGTGATGAAAAAAATTTGAAATGGAAAAAAATTGATATTTTCCCAAACATACTCATGCTAGGATTAGATTGTCATGGGGTAAAAGGTTAAAAATATCACGTGGATGTTTTATTAGCATCATGGATGCTACAAACATTTTATGGGTAAAAATATATTTTAGTGGGGCCCCACTATCAATTTAAATGTGTGCCAAAATTTATCTATTTAAAAAAGCATCATCTTGCATAGAAAATAGAGTTAAATTTTTATTTTATTTACAATCCAAGACATCCTAAACACTCAGACCTTAAAAAACTTAGTCCACATGTCACATATCATGTAGTTCCTTACCTATTTCCCACATGTAGTTTGTGCAACCCATAGGGCTTTTATAAATTTTTAAACATTTTTTATATAGGTTTCTTCCTATGGTTTTTTGAGATTTTTAAAGATTTTATTAATATGGGTTTTATAGATTTCTTAGGGTTTTTTTATAGGTTTTTATATTTATGGTTTTATATGTTTATTTCAATATTTCAAGGATGAATACAAAAAAATATACAACACTAATTAATACTCCTTGACATATTTTTCGTAAACTTATGATGACACATCCAAAATTTAAGTGGTTGCTTCCATGTATAAAGTATGTATGTTGTTCAAAAATTCAAAATAAATGCCATGAACATTATAAATTCCAAATCAAAAGCAAAATCCATAAACCTTAATAACAATTTAAAAATTCCAAAGTAAAAAACCTAAACCCTACTGCAAAAAAAATTGAAGAAATAATTTTTTTATAAACCCTATATTATTGTTAAATTGATATTAAAATAATCCTAAAATATTATTTAATACATTGGATAATGAATTAATAAACCATTAAAAAATGAAAAAAAATTACTAAGGATTGTTTAATGAATGAAATATTGAATAACATATTTATGTCTCTATCTCTATCTCTACCCATCTCCTCATTATTGGTTACTCATTTCATATAATCTCATGTCCTCTTATCTATCATAACTCTTGTTGTAGCCATATAAAATGTCATTTTAGTGAAATGATTGTCATTTGAGACCACCTTGTCATATCTTATCCCTAGAACTCTCATAGGGCCTATCTTGATCATTTTATAGCTTTTATACGAGTCTAACCTATTCCCATGTACACCAAAAGTAACATTAATCCACATCCTAGGCACCTAGGCCCATTATTCACTAGCTTATGCCACTTGGACATTATTGTGACCCTTTAGACATTAGTAATCCACCTAAGGACTATGATACTATCCTTTTTATCCTTAATCTCCCAATGAATATATTTCTATTCCCTATAACACTCCTAGGTTGGCCTACACCTATTTAAATTATTGACAAGCATAAGAATATTATATATACACTAGTTTCTTTCCCTTATTCACTAATTGAAATCAAATACAAATAATCATAAATAGACTCAAAAAACATTGTGTAAACCAAGGTAATTTATCCCTATTCTACCTTACTTATACATACACCATTTATAGCAGCCCAAAGTTCAAATTACTCAAATTTATAATCTCAAGTCACACACAAATCACTCAAATAAACACTCATACTAGCATTTAATTGCACATACACCAGAACTTAGAATGGGAGAACTACATTGGACTTCATCCCATTTCAAGGTATTCGTATGTAGGCAATGCTCAACACATGGGATGTTTAGGTCACGTCCATCCTACGCTATCAATGCCACTCTTTTCTAAATGTGATCATTAAAAAATCCTAAAAAACATGGAGGACTAGGGTTTCACATACAAATGATTTATAAATAGGGAACAAATAATGAACCTGTTGATGATTAAAATCATGCTATTTCTAACACCAACAATGGGAAGTTTCAGGAATGTGGGACTTGCAACCTAACATGACATCTAGATTTTAAAGAAGCTGGCTCTTCTTTATCCCAAGTGTATTATGAGGAAAGGGATAGGAATTAAATAGAAACACAAATGCAATGAAGGAAAATCTAACTATGGCAATGCCTCTAAATTTAATTCAACCCTTAATTCTAGGCATAATGAAGCTATCTTTAAAATTCAATTACATTAAAGAGCAGATGAGGCATGATCAATGTAAAAGATGAAAATAGATAGGATCAAAGGCTCACAACTTAGACGATTTTTTAATGACACAGAGAATATCAACAAAGGCACATAATTCAGTATTCTCATTATTTTTCCAATTACATAAAAGTCACAAAAACATGCACAGTTATCAAACTTTCTAACTCAAGAAAATAGAACAAAGGCAAATGATATAACTGGTCACAACTAAAAGTCTAAAACTTATAATAACAATTTCTCACAAAAAATTCTCTCTGTATTTTGATGATGATTTTGGTGATCTTTGAAACCCTATTTATAGCATTGGATTAGCTCTAGATTGCCTGCATGTTCCCAATCCAATAGCCTAACTAAACTCTAATTAAACTGGAAGTGTCTAACATAGGATATTTCTTAGATTTGAAACATTATGTCTTCTTGTAAGTTCATTGGCTGAAATAGACACATAGGATGCTTCCCACTGTCAAAAAAGAGAGGAACCTTGGTTGATTCCCTTACTCTACTTGAAAACATTCTTATTATTTAGGAGGCACTGGAAAATGACACTTGGCATGTTCTGCAGCACTTACAGATTACACATGGCACTTTCCATGTAACCTATACTCTTTACTGTGTCTTTGCTCAGGAGTGTTCTATCCTTAACATCTGTCATAGTCTACTTCTTCAAAACTTTAACAACTTATAGAAAATGGGACCCACATCACTTCTCACCCGAGCAACTTCAAAAAGGGAACAGGGATAGGTGGCACTTTGTGTGCATCTTTAACAAGGGACATGTGGTGGTCTCTACTGCTTTTAACTATCTTTTGAGAATCTTGCAAAAGGTGACACTTTGTGGTCTCTGCGTCACTCTGTCTATACTATAGAAACATTCCAGCCTCATTTCATATTTAGATAGGTGGTGACACTTGGCAGCTTCCACTTGCCTTAAAAACAAAACCTAGGACCCACCATAGTCTTTACTTATCAATGAAACAAAGTGAAGATATTTTGGATGTTGACACATGATGGATTCTATTTTCTTTAGCTAGGGATACATGGCATCTTTTGTTGCTTTTAGAAAAGCATATTGAAACTTTCCACAATTTCCACTTGGCACCTTCTGCTTGATCTTGATAAAATCTTATTGAAAAGAAGCTTTCAAAATGTATAAGAAACATGAGACATGGATGCCGACACTTATTGCACTTTGCTGAGTTACTATGTGACACATGGCATGTTTTGAGCAACTTAGAGAAATAAAAAAATTTGTCTCGATCGATGACACTTGGTACCTTCCATGTGATTTTGACACTTAGAAAAAATTTAGGTGAAAAGCAATTTGAGCCCACGTTCTGAGTCAAAACTTCACTGTCTTGAACCAAAGCACTCAGGGACAAAACTTGGAGTGCATAACTAAAACTCAAAAAATGAAAAATGTAGAGTTTTTCACTTTACAGTTCTTGGTGATCTTGAGGAATTTTGAGCTCGCTCAAAAAGAAAAATCCATAATCTCCTGCATGATTAAATGTGACAAAAATCACAACTTCAGTAAACCTATGTGATAAGTAAACCACTCATCGTTAGATAATCCCTACTTATTTGCAATTTGTTGAAGGATAAATCAAAGTAGATGATATCCTTGTGTGAAAAATTCTACAAAATATAAACTATAGCCTTCAATTTAAATTCAAGTTGGGAAATGGGAATCAAAATAGCTTCTACTTCAGGCACTGATGAATCATCTCTTAAACCTTGAAAAACTACTTGATCATTCTACCTGGCTAACAACAAAGGTTTAATTTCATCAATCATCAACACTGTATTACTATCAAGAAAAGGGGAAGGAAGACCCAATTGCACCAGATCTTCAATGTGTTGTTTCATGTCTTTGATTCCTTCCTTCACCATAACTAGAATCTCTTCACATTTAACTGCTACAGAATTGCAATTGAGAACTTCATTCACTCTTTTGGCAGTGATCATTTTATCACTAATCCCTACTGCTGACAACATTCCATCAGTTCCATCATATAGATTTTGCAGTAGCATTTGAGAGTCAAACACTCTCCCAAAAATAGTAGATAGAGTGTCTTCAACTGAAGTCTCCACCTTTTTGCATAATTTCTATGCATCTAATAGAAAGGTTAAAGAGGGTCTGAGATGAGTAATCTCCACAGAGATTCTTTTCCATATTGATACATAAAGCTCCTTAACTAGATTCAAAACCCTTATATTCTTTGGCCTATTAGTGAACTCAAGTGTCAACTGCTCTATCATTTTTTGCTCAACTTGAAGTTGGGCTTGTATAACAATGGTATTCTTTTGCTCATTCAGTAGCTTCTGTTAAAGTTGAGTGACTTGTAGCATGCTTTCCTTTGATTTTTCTTGAAATGTTACCTTTTTTCACCTTAAGGTTATCACTGCATCTTTTACCTACATTAGCCCTAATTTTAAAGAATCATTTTGGGCCTGAATAGCCCGGTGAGTCTGAAGAGAAATAGTATTTTTTAATTTTTTATTAAGACTCTCTATTTTAACATTCTTAGTATTGATTTCTGTAGTCAAACTACTATAGTTTGCCTTCTCTTTGGCTAGGTTAACCTCCATCTTCTATAACTTCTTTGATATTTTCAAATAATCCTCAACTACTACAAAAGTGGATTCATTTAGTAGATTGACCCTATCTTGTGGTCTAAAAAGGGACATGTCTATAACCACTGCATTCATTGTGTAATCTTTAGGCTGCATCTGCTCATTTGGCTTGACTATATTGGGTGACAGATGAGTCACTATAAGTTGCTATTGGATTGGATCAAATTTTGACATCAGATGTGGTGTAGCCAAGGATTTATTATCTTTCATCCTCTTTTTCTCCATCTTAGCTTCTCTAGCCTTCTTAGCAGTATCTGCTTGATTTTGGAAGGTAAAAGGAGAGGCAATGTGCCCACCCACAAAAGGATAACCTTATGGCAAGCCATATGGAATAGCCAAATGTTGGCTAGGGGCAATCTAAGGAGGTACTTTCTTGGGGATAGAGGGGGAAAAGTGAGGCAATGATATAGCTTGAGTATGGATAGATGGGGAAAAATGAGAAATGGGCACATCAGAGGTGGCAGGGGACATTATTTGGCTTGATGGAATCATCACCCCTATAGGATAAGAGAGAGATTGAGAAGGAGGAGAAAAAACACTTACCTGAAGAGCAGCCATAATACTCTATGATTGGTGTTGTGAGGGTTTTGCCCTCTCCTCTGACTCAAGTTAGAACCTCAGCCTCTTACAATTCTAGCTATGCTCCCTTCTCTTCAATATTTACCATTGCTGCTAGTGGTGCTTGTGTAGAATTGGGAACCTCAAGGACTAATGCTGATGGAGAAGTTTTTGGTGGTGAAGATACCAAACTCTTTTGTTTTTTAATGGTACTAAGAGATTGGGGCCAAATAGTTACAGTGACTATTGCTAAAGTTTACATAGGGGCCTACAATGTTTGACTGGATTCTACTCTAGCTTCTAGCTTTCCACCCTATGTCTACAAATTGCTTGTATTAGGGCTAGACATAAGACACAGATGACATTCATCACAGAGTTCCTCCCATTTCTCATATAAATCCACATTTCCAAAAGAGTGAGTTGTCTCACAAATCTCTTGCCTATATTTCTAATAGGCTTCTATTTTCTCAACATTCCAATCTTTATTATTTAATGCTCTTCTTAGACCAGAAGTCATTCTAATTTTAGGGTCAAAATCCCTTTGCCCAACATAAAATTTTTCCCATGGTCTATCTTGTTGAAGGGGCAATTCTATCAATTCAACATAAAACTCAGGGATATCTTCTCTAGGATTTTTCCTATTTTCCCAAAAGGGACGGCCCTCATGCACAATTCTAGTAGCAACCCTATTAGTCCTGATCCATGAAGTTATGAAACCATTTGGGTCATATACCCATTTATCTTCAATTAGAAAGAAACCCAGGAAGGCTAGCTTTCTTATCAACATGATCTCAACATCTCTGACCTCTAGGGCCATGTTGTTTGTTACCCATGGAACATCATACATTTTCCTCTTTTTCTTCCCATAGCCAAATTTATTATCTACCATAGACACCTACCTGGTGACCTCTAAGAATGCTAACCTAAGGGTCAAAATCTTAGGTAAAAATATTGGTTCCCCACTAAAACCATGGACTCTAATAATAGTATGATGGGATCCAAAAAAGTAATCACAAGGAATAGTGCAATTGGTCATAAGGCTTGAGACACTTGGAAATAGTCTATTTAAAATTGATTTTGTGCTCAGATAACAAAAAGCAGGGGCAATAAAAAGTTCCTAGAATTCATATGGGTCACTATTTTTAGACAAGATATGTGTCCATGTAGACATAGGAGTGGTCCTATGTAGATCGAAGCTTGGGTCATACATGTTTAGATGCATGTGTTGGGAAAAGATGCTAGAATTTTGATACAACATAAGGTGAAATAGATAAGAGGAATACCTAAAAACCCCTTTAGATCTGAACTAGGTGAGTTGTTCAACCATTGAATATGTAATCTGCTCAGAGAAATCAAGCTGATACTCTTGAGTCTTGTCAATAGTTTTCAATCTGAAGAGGATGGCCATTTGTTATTTATAGACATTTATATCATCTTTCATTCAAAAAATGAAAGCCATCATGGAAAGTGCATCTTGAATGGCTTGTGCAAATTATGCTCTTGTTGTTGGCAGTGTCAACACAGTGGTATCATCATCACCTAATTGCAACTCTAATTTTAGAAACCTCAATTGAGTATTGACATTTGCCCACATTTTTTGCATCTTGGCAATGGTGGGAAATGTGGCTATCTTGTCATGGTATAGGGCCAACATGTTTTTGATAGCCTTTAGTGTAATTTTAAATGTGAATGGACCCTATTTTATGGTATTTAAAGGTGCATGAAATAATTTGGTACATATTTCAATGAAATCAGGGCATGGATGCACACCTGGGACAATGAATTGTGCCAATTGGGAAGTCCATATCCTCATTGTGAATGTCTCATATTGTCCAACCTTAGCCCTCTAAAGACACCTTTGATGTGCCCCTTCTTTGAGAGTTTTACTACTAGTTCTTTAAAGAATTGGGTCCATGATTTTGTCTGCATAATATCTCACCTTTGCTAGGTCATTTGCAAAACCAACTTCAGGGACTCTAGTCCATAGATAGGTCTCTAATGGTTGTGTAGGGGCTGAAGCATATGATTTGCTTGTAAGAAACTTTTCAATCCCAAACCCTTGTTACGAAGACTATGCTCCCTTCATATCTATATATTTTCTTGAAAATAGTGAGCTATGGGAGCAGGTATGAAGCTTTTGCAATAGGGAAGGTACTTTCACTTAAATAGGTTTGCTATGAGATAAAAATTCAAGTAGCAAGGGTTTTCTAGTAGAAGCAGGAATGTTTGAGACACTGTAAGCTTTAACTCTTGTTATGAGGTATTTATTGACCCATCAAGTCTCAAAATGGCATTAAACCTAGATAACCATTAGCAAATCTTACTAAATCTTCATGGGACAACGAGTTAGACATGTCATGAAGGTGGCTGCTCAAGGTACCTTGGGGAATTTAAGGATTTAGTAGATATTTAATATGTTGAGAGTTTTTAAAATTAAAAAAAAAAGCTCTGAGCTATGGCTATGTGTTCAAAGAACACTTATTTAAAAGAAAGAGTGGGAAAGACAAAATGGGAAAATAAAGCAACAAGGAAAGGGAAACTATCTAACTATAATACATAGAGACACAACTTAACTAAAATGTTTCAAGTAGATCCCATTCATAAGAATCTCTTCAAGTTCTCCTTCCATTGTTTTTAGCTCAAATGAATTTTTCTATTTACATGCACAAATTTTATAAGGGCCAATCCATAATGCTTCAAATTTAGTGTGTTGACCCAGCTTGGTAACTCTTGCATTCTATTTCAAAACAATTAAACCTACTTTGAAATGAGGATTTGAAGTCCTTTTATTAAAGCAGTCTTTAATTACTTTTTGATGCTTAATTAATGAATCATGTGCTGCATCTCTCTTTTCTTGAGCTTCCAAAATTTTAGCAAGTCAGACCTGCATGGGGCCATTTTCCTCAATTTCAATCTATTTTATCAGTTAGAAAGCAGGAATTTCCAAGCTTAAAGGTATTATAGTAGGCTTACCATAGACTAATTTATATGGGAACATTTTCATCACCTACATAGGTGTAATTCTATCAGCCCACAGTGCTATATTAAGCACTTTATGCCACTCTTTATGATGATCAGCCCCTATTCTCTTGATGAGTCTAATCAGGTTCTTATTAGTTGATTCTACCAAGCCATTACCCTAAGGGTGATAATTAGAGGAATTTTTTAGATATATTCCATGCTTTAATGCAAAGTTAGATACTTATAACCTAAAAATGATTTAGCATTATCTAAAATTATGGTGTGAGGAGCCCTGAAGCTAGTAGTGATACTCCCTATAAAGTCTAGGATCACATTTTTTATTGCTTCTTTAAGTGGCACTACCTCAGTCCATCTAGTGAAATAATCTATGGCAATTAGAATATATTTGTGACCCATACTAGAGACTATATTTATGATTCCAATGAAGTCAAGACCCCATTGAGCAAAAGGTTCATCAATAATTATAGGACCAAGAGGCATTGCTGCATTCCTTCTCTTCCCCACATAATATTGACAAGATTGACATTTTTTAACTACTTGATAACAATATGTAAATAAAGTAGATAGAAATAACCTACCTCACTTATCTTTATAGCTATGATCTTAGCAAAAAAATGTCCACCTAAGACTCCATGATGCATTTCATGCAGTATTTTCTTAGCCTCATTTTTCTCTATGTGTCTTAAAAGTTTACCATCATAATTTCTTCTGAAAAGAAATTATTCAATTAAAACAAAATGGACCCCTTACATCTTATAGTATCTCCTCCTATTTTGAGGGAGTTCTCTTGGGTAAATCCCATATTTCATAAAATGAATCATGTTTGTGACCCAGGAGTTCTGATCAACCTCTTGTATCTTTAATACAATTTTCTTTTATATTTCTGAATCTGTTTCTTCAGGTAGCATCTTTTCAAGCTCTTGAGTCATGTATTGGCACAACCCCCTACCTCTGACTAACTTAGTGGGTTTGACCTCTACATCATATTCAAGGATCTTTGTTATCCAATTTTCTCTTTTTTCAGTGATTTCACCCTCCATAATGTATTCTCTGACACTTGGGTGAGCCACAAGTATTAGAATCTTACTTCTTGATACTATATGTCTAAATTTCTTAAGGGCTTTTACCATAGCATATGATTGTTTTTCCACAAAGTTGTATCTAGTTTTGTATTCCCTAAGAGTCCTTGAGAAAAAGGCTATTGGATGCTCCCCCTCCTATCTATCATCTTTTTGTGTTAGAACAACAACAATATTGAGCTCTCCTCCATAGACATACATTAAAAATGACTTATAAAAATCTAGGTTTCTAAGTACTAAGGCTATTGAAACTACTTTCTTGACCTCTTCAAAGGCTTGCCTTCCTTCTGTAGTCCACTTGAAAACTAGGTCTTTTTTCAATAAGAGTGTCACTGGTCTTATTAAGCCTGTAGAGTCAGATATGAACGAACTGACAAAATAAATTTTTCCCAAAAAAGATAGAATTGCTTTCTTATTTACTGGTAAGGGAAAGTTCATTATGGCTGCAACTCTCTCTAGATCTATAGAAACTCCTTCTTTAGATACTATATTTCCCAATAATTTGCCTTGAGGTACAACAAAGATACATTTCTTAGGATTCAAGGATATTCCAAATTCTTGACATTTCTTAAAAACATATTCTAAATGATCAAAATGATTAACAACATTCTTGGAAAAAATAGTAAGATCATCAAGATAAATCAGGATGATTTTATTTATAAGTTCCCCTAATGCTACATCCATAACTCTTTAAAAAGTAGCTCCAGCATTTGACAAGCCAAATGGCTTCTTAGCATATGCAAATGTTCCCTATTTGGTAGTAAAAGTAGTCTTGTATTGGTCTTCATTAGCCAACCAAATTTGATTGTATCTAGAGAAACCATCTAGCAAGGAAAATCTCTTTGATCTAGCCATAGTCTATAAAATTTGTTCCATAGATGGCAAGGGATAGTGATCTTTCAGAGATGCTCTATTCAAGTCTCTAAAATCTACACAGAGTCTTATGCCACCATTCTTTTTCTTGATTGGTACTAGATTTAATACCTAGGTTGAGTGTTTGATTAGAAAAATTATTTTAAAATCTAAAAGTTTCTATAACTCATCCACCATTAGAGATTCAATCATTAGATTTACTAGCCTCTGCTTTTGTTTGACTAGCTTAGATCCTTCAGTCAGTTCTATTGTGTGCTAAATGATGTCTCTATTATATCCATGAAGGTCTTCATAGCTCCAGGCTATGACTCTATCATATCTTTTGCATAAGTCAATTAGTCTTTCCCTTTTCTCTTGACTTTCAAAATTTCCAATTTTTAATTTTCTCCCTTCACTCACCTTTATTTCAGAATAATCTGCTTTATTTACTTGGAACCTTTTCTTCTCTAGACCTACATCTTCTAGATCAAAAAGGTTTTCTAAAGTGATCAAGCCTTTGGGAAGCTTATTATTCTTTAATTGTATAACTTGGTCTCCATATGCCTCTTCAATTTTTGGTTGTAATTGATCATCAAATTCCCCTAATTATTGAAATAATGAGAGTACCTAAGAATCATTTTCAAATACTTGCCAATTCTCATCATTGTCTGGGATAGTTGGCCTTACTATAACATTTACTAACTCATTGTTAACTAATAGGCTAGTTGCTAGATCAAACTGTGAGTCGATTTGTGCCATCCTATTAGCTTCAAAATTTTGGGTTCTAGGAACTACTTCAATATTGAAAGCTTCAAAATCTTATATTAAGTCCCAAATTCTGTGTCTATAGGATCTCATCCTTACATTTTTGGCTATTGCCTTTTCCCTAATTTGTTACACCACTAATTTTGAATCTCCTTTTACTATTAAATTCTTTATTCCCTTTTTCTTGGCTAAAATGAGCCCATGAACTAAGGATTCATATTTAGTATCATTATTAGTACAAGTAAATTGGAAACGGATAGCTCTCAAAATTTTCTCCCCTGTTGGAGCAACAAGACAAATTCCTGCTCTGGCACCACTTTTACTTCTAGCCCCATCAAACTTTAAGGTCTAGATTTCTGAATCTTTTTCAGATTCTTAAGTAGTTAGTGTCTCTTCCCTTAAAACATTTGGGATTTCATGGTCTTCATAAAAAATAACATAAGTGCCCAGACCAGTAGAGTCATAATTTCCATATGGATCCCTATGCATCATAGCTAACAAATGGTTATTTTCCTCTTCTTGGTCATGTTCAGTCCAGTCACCCAACTCTTCAACAAAGACCTTTTCTTCATTATTTAGCATAGCATGAGCTACCTCTAATTTTGAGGTTGGTTCATTGGTGATGTGATCCTTAGATAATGGCTAAGATAGTATTTTCATCTTTGAACCATATTTGGTTTTTAGGATGAGGTGAGACCAATCAAGTGACATATATCCTCCTATTTTGGTTGTGAAATCCCTGGATAAACATAGGCCAAATACAGGGGGTATATTTATGACTACTACATCTTGATTGACAATTATATTGGGGCAAGTATATAATTGCAATGGGAGTTATTTAATTCTTGCATTTGTTTGCACTGATTTGTCATCCAGCTGCACGACTCATCTAGTAAGTGGCTCATACTTCATTTTTAAAGTATCAACTATTTGCTTAGGCATTACTGTAGTACTAGTCCCTGAATCTATCATCACATTATGCAACAGTTTCTTTCCCACTATCAAAGTCAAATATAAGGGCTCTAATTTGGATTTACTTACCTCTACTACATTGTTCACAAGGGCTATTGTCTGCAGATGAACTGTGTCTTTGAGCTTTTCTTTATTAGCAAGTCTTTCTTTGGTGCTAGTATATTTAGGCACTGCTTGACCTTGCAGGGCTTCTTGTAACAATGTCTTTTTCTTAGGAATAGCTAATATGTCCCACATTGACACATGTGTTGGGGTTCTCTTTAGCTGATCTACCACATTCGCTAGTCCTATTGTTTAAGTTCTTAGAAAATAAGAGTACCTTGCTTTTTCTTGAACTTGTCCAATAATTACTTGATTCTACACTAGTTGAGGCACTTCTTGTCTATAAGCTATGTTTTGATGACTTTGAAATGGAAGAGGTCCCATAACTTCATTATTTGTGACTTTAGGCTATTCCATCATCCTTCTCTTTGATCTGGTATAGTAGTCTGATTGCACCACTGGTTTCTTTGAAGTAGAAGCTTCATTCAAGAATACTAACTCTTCATCTTCAACCCATGAAAAAAAAGCATGTTTAGGGGCTATTTATTCTTCTTGTTGTAAGGACATACATTGCATCTAAGCCATCAAGACTAAATTTTGCATACCAGGGGACTGGTAGGCTTGAGTGTCAGAAGTACTTGAAAATTGTCCATCCATTCTTCTTTTCTTCACTACCTTTTGTTGTAGATTACCCGTGGGACAATCTCTAGGTGTATAAGCATTATTACAAGGAAAACATAGGCATTGGTGCCATTTGCATAATTATTCTACCCTTGAACAATCTCTCTATTTAGATTGGGGGAACAGTTTGTGAGGGTGTAGGGACTATAACTAATTGGTTTGCTAGATGAGGGTTATTTTGCCTTTGATGACTCTGATACTAGTTTAGTTGAGGTGGAAATATATTACCATGGTAGCCTTAATATTGGGTTTTAGGCTAAGGATTCTGCTATCTTTTTATGTTAATTAACTCATTTGAAAATGTCCTTAAGATATTTTTAATATCATTCATCTCAGATGACTGGGTAGGGACAAGTTATTTAGCAGGTTATTGAGGATATGTGTACATAGACACAGGTGGGGCCATGGAATTAGGGGATTCTTGAGGCAATGATAAGGTAATATCTAGAAACATGGGAATGGAGGCCTTGGGGGCAACTTTCCAGCATTTATTAAATTATTTTCAGCTTTGACTGCATAGTCATAAGCTTCTGGCAGAGACTGACCTCCAAGTGACTAAATCATTACCGATATGTCTAAATTTAAAGCTTTAAGATCAAAGACTATAGCCATACCTGGTAATGGTCTTGCTGTAGTAGGGATTCTTTCTCAAGTCTTTTGAAATCTTGAATTGAAGTCAGTCATTGCTTCTTGTGGTGCCCTTTTAATAGTAATCAATTGTTGCAACAAAGAAGACTTATCACCTTTTTCTTCAAACCTTTCAAAGAAAAGATCTCCAAGTTGATCCCATGTAGATATTGTATTTGGAGTCAAGGATCTGTACCATTCCAAAGATTTTCCTTTAAAAGAAGCTAGTAACAATCTTATAGCCACATTCTACTATGTGACCACATGTATAACACATACATCAAACACATCCTGAAGATGTTCTTCAAGTGTTTTGAAATCTTGCCTACTAAATTTAGACAGAGCTTTCAAGGCATTTACTGGAATAGGGTCCCATGTGGCTAGTGGTATTGGGAGGATCAAAGGACTGCCAGTGTTCCAACTTGCATAATTCCTTGGGGGTATAGGAGCTCCCATATTTACTCTTGGTATTGGTATAAACTGATTGAATCTTTGTCTTGGACTAGTAATCAAAGGTGGAAAAAGAATACCTAGATTTATAGTAGATTGAGATCTTGTACTGGTCCACAACTCTGACTCCTTATAGCTCTCTGGTTCATACGATCTTGAAAGAAACTTCAAGATGGTGTCCCACCAGGCATGCCAAAAACTGTTGATGATTAAAATTTCACTATTTATAACACCAATAATGGGAAGTTTCAAGAATGTGGGACTTGCAACCTAAAATGACCTCCAAATTTTAAAGAAGTTGGTTCTTTTTTATCTCAAGTGTATTATGAGGAAAGGGATAGGAATTAAATAGAAAAACAAATGCAATGAAGGAAAATCTAACTATGGTGATGCACCTGAATTTATTTTGACCCTTAATTCTAAGCACAGTGAAGCTATCTTTAAAATTCAATTACATTAAATAGCAGACGAGGCATGATCAATGTAAAGAATGAAAATAGATAGGATCAAAGGCTCACAACTTAGATGATTTTGTAATGACATAGAGAATATCAACAAAGGCACAAAATTTAGTATTCTCATTAATTTTCTAGTTACATAAAAGGCATAGAAACATGCACAGTTATCAAAATTTCTAACTCAAGAAAATAGAACAAAGGCAAATTATATTACTGGTCACAGCTAAAAGTCTAAAACTTCTGATAATAATTTCTCATAGAAAATTCTCTCTATCTTCTGGTGATGATTTTAGTGATCTCTACACCCCTATTTATAGCATTGGATTAGCTCTAGATTGCCTACACATTCCCAATTCAATGGCCTAATTGAACTCTAACTGAATTGGAAGTGTCTAACATAGGATATTTCTTGGATATGAAATGTTCTATCTTCTTGCAAGTTCATTGGCTGAAATAGATACACATACACTTCCCACTGTCAAATAGGAGAGGACCTAGGCTGATTCCCTTAATCTACTTGAAAACCTTCTTATTATTCAGGAGGCACCAAAAAATGACACTTGGCATGTTTCATAGCACTTACAGAAGACACATGGCACTTTTCGCGTAACCTATACTCTTTACTATGTCTTTGCTCAGGAATGTTCCATCCTTGACATTTGTCGTAGTCCACTTCTTCAAAACTTTAACTTATAGAAAATGGGAACCATAACACTTCTCACCTGAGCTACTTCAAAAAGGGAATAGGGATAGGTGGCACTTTTTGTGCATCTTTAACAAGGGACATGTGGTGGTCTCTACTACTTTTAGCTATCTTTTGAGAATTCTACGAAAGGTGACACTTGGTGGTCTCCATGTCACTCTATCTATACTATAGAAACATTTAGGCCTCATTTCATATTTACATGGATGGTGACACTTGGTAGCTTTTGCTTGCCTCAAAAATAAAACTTGGGACCCACCACAGTCTTTACTTATCAATGAAATAAAGTTAAGATATTTCGGATGTTGAAATGTGACGACTTCCACTTTCTTCAGCTAGGGATACATGGCATCTTCTATTACTTTTATAAAAGCATATTGAAACTTTCCACAGTTGCCACTTGGCACCTTCCACTTGATCCTGATAAAAGCTTATTGAAAAGAAGCTTTTGAAATGTATAAGAAACATGAGACATGGATGCCAACACTTGTTGCACTCCATTGAGTTACTATGGGACACGTGGCACATTTCAAACAACTTAGAGAAATAACAAAATGTGTCTTGGCTGATGACACTTGGTAGCTTCTACGTGATTTTGACACTTAGAAAAAATTTAGGTGAAAACAAATTTGAGCCCGCGCTCTGAGTAAAAACTTTACTGTCTCAAACCAAAGCGCGTAGGGACAAAACTTGGAGTGCATAACTAAAACTTGGAAAATGAAAAATGTAGAGTTTTTTACTCTACAGAACCAACATTGATCCACCTAGGTATAGGTGTCTCAAGACCAGGTGAATCTCCTTCTAGAAGATCACTACCCTTCTTACAAAATGACACTACTACACCCCATAGGACACTAGCATAATGCATTACTATTCAAGGTACTATGATACTATCTAGGAGGTTTTTTTACTCCTATTTCTAGTTTATGACACACTACATAGTCTCTATATTAGTTTTCAACCTATAATTCATCCATCTCAGTCAGTTTCCAACTAAGTACATATCTAGCAGTTCACTTTGTATTTATCTAATAATAATAATAAAACTAATTATTGTACAAATCATAGGCTATAATTGTTCCATATTTATTTCTTGATTTATTATTCCAACACTTTAGTAAACTAGGGTTTTACATTTCACAATCCCCTTAAAATCTAAATCATTTGGTGAACCTAACTTACTTTGAATAATGTAAAAACCCTATCCATACATGGTCTTAGGGTTTGTATCATTTTATTTTCTATGTTTAGTAACTAATTAAAAATTTTCAAATTTACTTTAATATTCTATTTATACAATATTTCAAATATTTACTTTCTTAAAAGGTTCAAACTACACAACTTTTTATTTTCCTACTTCCCAACCTATAATGGCAGAATTCAATAACCAATTTGATGAAACAAATAAGAGACATTTTCAAGGGTTTGTCTCTAAACATATTGATATTTGAGATTACATTATTCATATTTTTTGAAGAGAGCTCCTAAAATCCATTATAAGTCAATCTTCCAATCCCACATAGACTAATATTGTTACACCTACTACATTAACAACTTGGCCTCTACAACAATCATATACAACTAGCCAACCATCACTAGTGGCATAACCTCTTATGGATAATACACATCCCTCTTATTTATATGTATAACCCATTTTATATGAGATCAATTATCTACAGTCTAAGGTGTTATATTTTCAATAGGGTGCTACTAGATCATCTTCTACCTTGGACTCTCATATGTTCCCACGTACACCTTTAACACAACATATAATGACAAATAATTTTATTTATAGAGTTGTGACACCCAAAAATACTTAGTATGATGATATGGGTGACCTAAATCATCATCTACGTGCTTTCCACATACCATGTTTGGACTATGTGTCCAATGATTGGCTCTTGACTAAGTTGTTCACTTACAGTTTAAAAGACTACATTAAAATGGTTCTATGATATTACTAATCAATCCATCATAAAATTTCATCCATTAGAAGATATGTTTTTATCACACTTTTCAATCAATATCAATAGCAAGGTTTTAGATGCCCAACTTGCACAAATCAAACAAAAATCCAATGAGCCAATAGTTGAATATGTCTTGCAATATAAAATTATATTACCAAAGATGACTATCCCCATAGAAGATAGTGAGCTGTAGGACATATTCAATTAGACTTTATCACCAACATTACATGAATACATACTATTCAAAATGTTTCCATCATTCACATATTTATGTCATATAATGAAAGAAAGGGAAGTCAAGATTATCTCCATGGGGAAATTAACGTACATAACCAGATCAGATTCAACTACTAAGAGTTATAATAAGCACCCATATAAGGTGAGGCCCAATAAAAATAATAATGATCAAAATATAATGGCTAATGCATTCTTAGAGTTATATTATCTTATGGTTTTATCATCTCCTATAAAGAAACCTTTCACAAATCTTCTTGAATTGCCAACATGTGTTCTCCAACAACTCTTGGAATGCAATATCATATCTTTTCCTTCCATTAAAGAGGTTGATATGACTAGTTATATTCCAAAGATTTAAGATGCCAATGCATTTTTTGAATATCATAAGGCACCAATAAATACTACAAACGCATGTATTATTTTAAGACATAAGATACAATATTTGATAGATGCTAATATCATTGATTTTGGCACTCCTTTAGAGGCACCTAAAACACAACCAATGAAATCAAAAACATTTAAAATATTTTTAGATCCATTTACAAAGCATATAACTAATGAGACAATATGAACTTTAGGTGTTCATTATACTTATTAGGTACATCCATCACTATCATCTTACCATACTCATACGATGGACACACACCCTCTAAATAATATCATTGGTGTGTCTCATACTACAGGGCCATATAGACCTATAATCACCTTCTTAGATTAGGATATCATCGATGATGACTCAAATTTATATGCACTCTTTATATGAGATTACATTGATCATCATCATATTTATAGTGTCATGGTTGACAATAAGTCAAGTGTTAACATGTGTACTATCACACTTCTACAGTACTTAGTTTATTTATAGAAATATATTTCTTAGATAAATATAGTTATTCATGGTTTTAGTGGACATTTTCATAGATCCCTCATGGAGATAATACTTCCATTATAGGTTGGTCCCACACATATGGCCACCCAATCCTTAGTGGTACCTAATGCTAGTACATTTGACATATTATTAGGTAGACCTTGGATACAATAGCTTCGGGCTATCCCATCCACAATACATAGATGAATTAAGTATATACATGATAATTAGTTGGTTATAGTTGAGGGAATTCCATATGAGTACCCATTACCTATTTCATAACTGATTACACAATAGACACTAGTTATCATTCTATGCACATATTTTATTATCACACCTCTGATATTAGTTGAGACACTAATACAAGTGAGTTATACTCCTATGGCATTACCATGTACACATACTCTCCCATGGAGACCTATATTAGAGAGACCCATGCATTAAAAACATGTTTTTGATTCTAGAGATCCTTTCTCTATACCATTATCATCTAGATCAGTGTTATAGCATAACATATCCATGCAAGTCATAACTTATTCTACTAGATGGGTCCTCAAGAAGCCCATAATTCATAGGAGTATTTAGTTAGCTCCATGGATTCATATCCCCACTCCATAGGTAGTTTCATCTACATATTACTCATTACATCTAATTCATGAATCTCATATACCTCATCACATAACACAAGTAGTCACTCTTCCCTTATTTAATATATGCCACCTTGATAGTGAGTCTCTTGTGATAATCATTGGTTAGTATGACCTTATCTACTTGTACATAGTTTCTATTACTTTTATATTTGTATATATTTTAATTTTAATCTTGATTATACATAGATTATACTTAAAAAGCACAAAAATAATATAACATTTCCGAAAAAAAAAACATTCAGATACTTTCTCAAAAAATAATTTTTTTAGATTGTATGCATTTCCATGTTTAAATTCCTTATAGTTTTTAGGTACTACATTTGTTATTTATGTTAGTATATTTAGTTTTATCATACATACATGATTCACTTATTCTATTTGAGTGTTTTTTTATCACTACAAGACTCAGGTCCTCTATATAGATCTAGATTTACTATTATCTACCCATTGGGGGAACATACATAGATACACAGATTCAACATTGATACTTTCACCCATTAGGGGTATCATAAAACATGACTTTATAGTTGACTAGGTTATATATTTCTATACTTTATATCACATATTTTGTATTGATTATATCTTGATATTGATCATCCTATACTACACAATTTTTTTGTTGATTACCATTATTTTATACTCAACTTATGTACATATTTGTTCTTATATATATTTGTACCACATGCTTGTGCACATTCTCATTTCTTTTTTTATTTGTTTAGATTTAATTGTGTCTATTTTTTTCTACATCTATTCAAGGGAATTTTAATATGTCATTATTATATGGATATACACAATTCATTTAATTATGTGTATGATTTGGACATGTGCCAATGCCCTTGTGTGTGCCTTCTTGAATGTGTATATAGACATTTGAACATGCCCTTATATGTGGCTCTAAGCCAAAATTAATTTATCTATGCATATGTTGACATTTAAACATGTCCTTATATGTTTTTTATTTCTCAAACTTAGTGACATGTGCCCATGTCCTTTGTATTATGGTCCATTAGCCTATTTTATGTGCCTCATGTGTTTATATGTATGATCTCATGTATGCATCATGGCCATGACACTTGTCTCTTACATGTTACACTTACACTCATTTTTTAATTTCATGATGGACCTCATACATCTTCCCTTCTTCCTTAGGTTCCTTGATTAACATCATGGCCCATCCCCCTATTGAGGTCAACATACCCCCATTTATAAATAATGACCCTTGTACATACTTTTAACCTCAACACAAAAAGATTTATATGTTTTGCATATTAATAAAACTTGAATATCATCCATGCCTAATGAAATTGGCCCATTTATTCATGATTTTGATTTAACCTTACCTAATTTTGATAATAGTTAACCCTCATGTCTTAAGTTTTAGGTTTCATAGATCTTTTATTGATGGATCATGCTAGGATTTTAATAGTTTTATCCTCAATTAGGATTTTAATAGCCTTTGGTCTATGAGAACTCATAGTTGGATTCATGTTCTAAAACCTTCATTTAGAAAACCCTAGTTTAGACCCTTGGTCTAAATTTAGATTTAGCAGGAGAAAATTTGGTGGGAAAATTTTAAAACTAAATCTAGACTTAAACCTAATTTTTTATATTAAGGCTTGGTCATGTTTATTAACATGACCAAACCTTAGCCTAAATAATTATGCTTGGCCCCTTTATATTTCCCCCATTTTTTTCTATTTATTTTAACAAGGTCTAACATTTATGTTTTCAGGGTCCTTTATGTTACTAACTTGGTCCCATTTTTATGTCACATGGTCCTCATTGTTATGTACTTAGCCTAAAGTCTTATTCTAAAGGACCCATTCATGTTTATTAACATGAATGAGACCTTAGTATTATAACTTTAGTCTAAGTTCCTATATTGACCTGAACCCTAACTTAAGCATCTTACCTCTTTGAAAAATTGATGGCTCTTGATTCATCATGGAGGATAATTTGATAGAGTAAAGGAGACTCAATGAATCTAAAGCCTTGATCCATTGGATCAATCCTACATGATCACCAAGATCATGATCATCAATCTACACTTAAGCAAGACCAAAGATTGAATGGTGCATGATCATCCTCAATATTAAATGGGTTCCCTTTTATTAAACATGGGCTTAGCCCAAGTTTTAACCTAAGTTCTCATTGTATTTTTTGATACAACAAAACCTTAAGATAAAACTTATAAAAAGAGATAATCATGTACAAGCATCTAGAGCATGATCATTGGTCCATGATTGTTCACCTTGAAAAGATCCAATAGAGTGAATGTGGTGTTGAAATGTCAAAGGCCTAAGAAAGCCCCACAAAGATGAAAAGTTTTACCATCTCAGGAACTTAGATCTTCATCAATGCTCCATGGACCCTCCCTAGGGTCAAATAGAGTCAAAAATTTAAGTGTCCCATGGAGTTTCCACATGGCACTCTCACATTTGAGCTTAGTGTTAAAAAAAACCCATGCATTAAAATGTATACTTAATCTAATTTTTTTCTCTAAGGTTCATTGTATTTTTTAATAAAATAAAACCTTAGGGTAAGACCTTAGATTATGATTATAATATTTAGAGGGTGATATTTTATTATGATTTGGAGATTTAGGCCTTTAACTTAGTCTAATTTTCATACACAACCTTGAGTTAACTCAATCCTTTTCATGATTATAAGGACCAATGGCATGTATATGCTAGGATATTGATTAATGGTCCATGCATGATCATGACCAGATGATCTAATAGAGTGTGTTAAATCTAAGATCTATGGACCTAATGAACTTCATGAACTTAAATTTGACATTCTCATAAACGTCATTAGACACCCATGAGGATTTCATTTATGTTTGTGAGGCTTTCAAATTTAAGTTCATCGATGATCTTTTTTAGACATAAGAATATGCTTTAAAACATTGCTAAATCTTATTACTTGCATTGTAAACTAATGAGAGCCCCCTTTAGTAAATATAAGAAACAATTACGGCTTTTGAACTTTAATGTTGAAATGATCTTGTGGGCTAATATTCATAAATATAGGCATAATATAAGTCTCTATCCTAAGGTTCTAATTGCATTTATTTAAAAATGATAAACCTTAGGATACAAACTCATAGTATGTTTTAACGAAGAGTCCCTATGCCATAAAACTTAGCTTAAAAGTTTTAACCTAAAGTTGTATCATGTTTATCAACATGATAAAACCTTGCATTATATCCTTATATTATTCAAGCCCCTTTATGTGTTATAAAACTTATCTTAAATATTTTAGCCTAAAGTCTATGTCATGTTTATTAACACAAAATAAACTTTATTCTAAAGTATTTATCCTAAGTTCCCTCCTATGTCTTAATGTGAATTAAATTTCATACACCTTGTAGTATTAGTGACTTGTGGTTAATCAAAGAAATCCAATTGGATGGAGCATAATAGATATAGAATATTTAACAATACCTTCAAAGGCTCATATGATTGACACATAATAAGCACATGTTTACTAATAGAGTGTATAACCCAATAGGCACATGAAGGTGCTAGGTGGTACAGCTGAAGAGCTTGATAACAGGATAACCAATAACTTGCAAACCCTTGGGTCATGATCAATGGTCCACATTGATCCATGAGAAAAGATATAATAGCATGAAGCAAAAGAAGGATTTTAAAGGACAATGGATAGTTCATTTTAATTTTTTTTTAAAAATATTGTGAAAGTTGCTAGATGGGTGCCACATAGGTGCCACACAAGCACAAAATGACAAAATTGAAGATTTTGTGAGTACAAATAGGCAAAGGTATAAATGTAGGGGTCTAAATAAAATCCAAGGCATGAGATTTCTAAGTATAAATAATCATTGCCATTAAAGCTACAAAAAGCCCTAACCTCAACACAAATTCCTAATTTAAACTCTAATAAATCACAGTCAAGCCAAAAAGAGTCCAATTGTTATCTAAGTGAGAAAAACTGACCCAGAGGATAATTGTAGACAATTAGTGAGAAATTTACAAGTCTCATAGTCATGGTAACTCAAAGGCAACAACAAAGGGATGATATAGAATTTTACTTAGCTTCAGACAATGAGGGAAGAGTATTCAAGGATACTAACTTTGATGCTATGACATTAAACACTAGAAACATAAATTAGTCTAAGATTTTTTAGACTATTGAAGAGATGTAAGCCATTACGAGAGAAGAGTAGAATTAGGTCACAATCCTCCAAAGATATAATGACCTAGTCTCTATCCAAATGACAAGTCTCCACCATGATGATGCAAAACCTGAGGTATTACATTGTATTGATGTTATTTCCCCCATTTTCAAGGATTATGAGATTGATCAAGATTGGATAGTTCATGAACATACTTTTAAAAAGATAACATATATTTTACCTCTTACATTTGAAAGCTACTACAAGCTATACAATCCCTAGGTAGACTAGCCTATAATTAGGACATAGACTGGTAAAAATGACTTAAACACCATCCTTGCCCCATGGATGCTTACCAAAATCCAAGTGATCCAAGACCTAACTAGAAAGATCCCAATTGTCTAATTTAGGGAAGGAATAAAAATAATCATGACCTTGCTGAATAGATTATTTAAATCCCCTTCCACCACACATGTTAATAAAATTTGGGTACCTTATGTATAATTCATGGTAGAAAAGGGACTCACTCCCCCAATAGGTGAGATGATTAAAATTTGTTTGAAACAACAATTCTCAGCCATGAATAAGAAAATTAGTATCCACTTCTTTATGATGTCCTATCTTCTAGATGCCCTATTATCCACCACCAAAATCCTTGACATAAAAAATTGGTCACTTGAAGGGAGGCAAACTGTTTGCCAACACTATTCCAAATTACACATATTCAAGTTTAGACATAATATATAATTCATTTATGATTGTGTATATCTATATTTGGTAGAAGCTATTACAAGGATCCCCATGGGTAGGGTCATCCCTTTAGTCAAGAAGTATGTGGAGTTAATTGGAGACATCTGATTATACCCAGATTACATAGTGATTAGACTAAAAGGGACCTTAACTTAGCCCCTCAAACTACCAGTCCATGTGCCTAACCAATTTTTAGAAAAAGAGATTGCATACCAAATTTTCCATGGTATAGATGGTGTGCACAATTAGAAAAGGGAGGGGCTCCTTCACCCCTTTCCTTTAGCCATCAACAAGACTATTTTACAAAATTAGGAGCATGTATATGTCATATCCAAACACATAGACTCATTCAACTTATAGTTGGATGATTTGAGGTTGTGGAACCCTCATGATAGGGTCATTAAACATTTGAAATTAAAAAAATAATAAAATACCTTGATGAACATAGGCTTTGTGTTCATGACATGATTTATATCAAGGCCTCTAATTTTATAGAAGTGTTAGCCAGGTTAAAGAAGCATAATATTAGGCTTGAGGCCAGGTTGGCTAGAGATGAGAAACCACCTAGAAATATATGGTAGATGGGTCCCCTATAATACCACTTGTTACTTGGAACCTCTTTTAGGCCCCCTCTAGAATAATCACTATCATAACCTCAAGCACAAGTTGCATAAGGACTTAAGAAGGACAAATGGGAAGAAAGGCCTAGTGAAGGGGCATCATCTTCTACCCTACTTGATATACCATAGTCCCCAATTAAATTCCTTGATATTATTGTACTACATCTTGGGGAGATAGTTTAGGATGACCTTAAAGTACTTGCTAAGGCATATGGATTACATGATGAAGAATAAAAGGCTAGGGAACCTCAAGCCCAAACCAAGGAAGTAGAATAGGAAAAGGGGAAGGAGATAGCTTTACATATATTTATAGTTGTACCCATGAAAAAGAGGAAGGATGAGTTGAAATTAGTCCTAGTTGGAAAAAAAGCCAAAGTTAACCTTCACTCATTCATGGGTGATGAAAATCCCATTCATGGGTTAATCATCCCTGAATGGTTTATTTATGGAAGAATACAAAAGATCCTAACCATATAGCATTCATGGGACATGACCCAAGTATTCAACATCACTATCCATAATGAGCTCAAGCCATGGATAGTGGCTCTAATGAAGGAAGAGGAGGAAATAAGGATGACTACCCTTGGGGGGTACAGTGGCATTTAAGTAGACAATCTTAGAGCCTCAGGAAACACAAAAATGTAGATCCTAGAACCTTCAAGAATAATAGAGTTATTAGTTAGTGTGAAATTCAATCTAGAGACAACAAGCTTGGAGAGAGTAACAACAAAGAAGAACATGGTTGGGAATGAGGAGTTGAATTTTTAGAAAGTTGAATCTTTTATGGGCTTAACTCGAGTAGGAGGTTAGGGACCCAATGAACACCCAATCCATGAAGAAAATATAGTTGGATTAGTTGATGCCCATTCAACCCAACTAAGATTAGGCATAAAAGGCATATATAAAAAATTAAGAACCTATAAAAATAAAAGGAAAATCTTGAGACACAAGTTATCTTGTCGGTTCATGAACAAATGATAAAGATGTTTAAGGCATCTTTATATGATATGTTTAAATCCTTGAAGGAAATGAAGACAACCCAGAGTCCATTAGATTAGTAAGATTTAGTAGCTAATGGTTTGAAATCCCAATGGTATATTTCAAAAGACAAAATGAAGGAGCTAATCAACATAGTAGTTGAGGACATGATTCTTGGTTTCAAAACTATAAGTCTATCCCATTTGAATACAATTATGGGAATAAATTTTGAAAAGATCCAAGGTTTGGGTACATGGTTAAGAAACTTGGAGAGGGTCCTAAGGGATGGCAAGGAGTTGATTAATAGAATTGAGAAACTTCATGGAACCATGATCACTATGCATACCACACTCAGCTCCCTAGGCATCATTATAGATGATGAGTACAAGCACATGGTCACCTTAGTTATGCAAGAGGTCAAGAGTAAGAGTCTAGGCAAGTCTATGGGTGATAATAATAGGGTCATGGGTATGATCCTAACTTTAGAGGAGAAATTTTTTGAGGTAAGGAGTATCAAGGAAACAATAGCAAGAAATGATAGAGACTTTGATGACTTGGTAGACTAGGAAGATGAGTGCCTCTTAGAGATAGATGTCAACTTAGGACTAGTCAAGAAATAACATAAAAAAGCTAAGAGAATTATCTAGGAGCAACAGGGGAGTTATTTAGTGCATGGCCCACTAGATGGTTAGTAATATTCTACTTTGTTATAAAATTTGTAATATTCAAAAATAGAATATTATTTTGTAAAGGCATGCACTAGTTTGTTAGCGCATTTTCCTATAGGTTAGTCCACTTTGAAAAAGGGAATGTTTTTTATAACTTTGTAAAAAGGATAGATGTCCTTACTATTATACTACCTTAGTCTCCTATAAAAGGTAGTAATATCATTTTGTAAAGGAGGGAGTCTTTAAAGATAAAACTATATTGTATACTTTGAGTAATTAATGTAAGCAAGTTATAGTAAGAAGTTTGTCCAAATTTGTTTGTCTCAATTTTTACATGGCTTCTCTCTCAATGATTTGTTTGGATGTCTAGATTTGAATGGTTTTCATTTATTTTTTATGTGCATATATGGATGAAAAGTAATTAACTTGTGATTATGCTAGGTTAATTGAAAGATATTAGGTTCATTTCATTTCCCTTACTTCTCTTGTAGATGTGCTAATGGAATTTGCTTGTGAAGTAAATATTTAAATTGAATCTAGTTTCTTATTTGCATTGTTCCATCCTTTCCTTAGACATTCACTTAGTACATGATAGGATTTGTGCTATAGCTATTTCATGTCATGTATTGGTTTGAATGTATGTCTTGATGAAATCTAAGCTTTGTCATAATGTTTGGACTAAAAATCAGAATACCTTATTTCTACCCTACCCTTCTTATTGCTTCTTTTTTAACCAAATCACTTTAGTTTAAATTCCATTGTATATATTCATTTAGATTAATATTTATTTTAGAGCTTGATAAAAAAATCACTGATAATAGCATAGATATCTTACATTTCACTTAGATTGGCCATGGTGGTTCCCAACCACCAATCAATATAAATATCATGGAATAGTTTATTGCTTTGCTACTATTTCACCATAAGTAACCATATTACAATAATCTTCTACTCATGCTTTGAATTCCTTGAATTCTAAAATGAGAAGTATTATTTGGAATCTAAGATCACCTATGATACATATATATGCATCAATAGGATAAGCTCTATCGGCATTAGAAGGAAGACCATCTTTATGGATTTACAAGATCTTTGCTAATCTTGGTGTGTTTTGATCAAATATTGATCTTATCTTTATATATATATATATATATATATATATATATATATATATATATATATATATATATATATGCTCAAAAGTGTAAATATCATTGATATTTGTGGTATTTTACCCATCTTTATGATACTTTTAGACAAATATCAAAATTCTTTGAGGATAGACGTGTAATTCTGGTAAAGATAACTTGAGATCTAAGAATCTAAAGAATTTGAGCTTAGAATAGCTTGTTTTGATCAAATATTGGTAGATATTTTATGAATCTAAGTTTATTAGAGCTTATAAATGTATATATTGATCATAGTTATGTAATTGGACACATCTTTGAGCTAACTTAGTTTCTCTTTACATGAATCTTTGTAAAATTTGCTTTAATGTGCAAGTTTAATCCCTATTCTTTGTAAAGGTTGATTTAGCACATCATATTTAAAATAGGATCCAAGGTTCCCAAGATGGAATTACCTAGAATCAAAATGAGATCACATTTAGAAACAAGAGAACCTCTATTGGAAATAGACATGCATAGGAGGGCCAGACAAGACAAAGGTAGACATAGATGTTCAAAGTTTTTACCAACTTCACCATTCTAAGGTACTCCTAAATTCAACCTTAATCAAGGCATGGATTGGTTAGGAATATATTTTATTAATGTTTAAGGTGTGTTTCATGACCTTCCTCATAATCCAAAAAAATATTTTCCAACTTTTAGTCCTAGTGGTATTGTAATAGTACAAGAACATGTTAAATCCTTCAAAGTTGCATTAAGATTACTAAATATCACTCATGAAAATGTATCATGTAGCTTATATAATTTTACATTTAAGGATACTACATATGAATGGTTATTTAACCTACCTAACAATTGCATTACCACTTGAGATGAATTCAATAACATTTTCATTAACCAGTTTGGCAAAATCATCAGCCCTTGTGTCTTGTACCAATAGTTTACCACCCTCAAAAGGGATGCCAATGAGAATATAATAACTTTTAATGATAGGTTCCAAAAGATGTATAAAAGGAACATTGACCCTTATAAACCTAATCAGGTGTTAGTCTTATAAATCTAAAATGATGCTCTTGATCTCATGACTTCAGTATGCATAAAGAGGGTTGTATGTCCTATGAACACACTAGCATTAGCCTATACTGAGGATATGATCATTACTAACCAAATACAACATCAAGGTAAAATGGCCTACTCTATTCCCAATGTCAATCCACATATGCCTACCTTAAATGTCTTTCCTAATAACAACCAGAATGTACCTACTCTCAACTAGCTGCCAAATCTAAACCAATTACTGCTAAGGCATGCTACTCCTAACCAAAATTTGGGGGTCTTGAATCACCCTGATACCAATAAATTTAATAAAAACTATCAAAGGACCTTAGTACTAACATTTGGTACCAATAAAAACTAGGTTCATAATTAAAAAACCCCCAAGAATTAGAATGAATCCATTCTAAAAATGGTCCAAAAATTGAACACTAACTTCTTATAGCTACAAAAGCAATTTGGTAATACTAGAGAGAATTCTGGTAGAAAATTCTCATTCCAAAGGTTTAATTGGCCCAATAATAGGTTTAATAATGATAGTTTCCATAAAAATAAGAATAGTGAACCATCTTCTAAAAAAAGTGTATGGATATTAATCTTATTGATATTATTTTGCCTGATTATTGTAGAGTCCATTGTACTACTAAGCATGGTGAGGTTGATTGTATTGAATTTTGTAAAGCTTTTGAAGCATTTTAAGAAGAGTTGGACACTTTTAAGGTGGTTCCTAACAAGGATAATGGTGTAGGTAATTTATGATCCAAGCCTATTGACCAGACCTTCATGGTGGAAACCTTTGATTTCCCCTTCCAAGAAGACAATGAACCTAATGATGTTCCTAAAGAAATACAAGCCTTTTAGTAGTTCCTAAAAAGGATATATCCCTTAAGGAATAGGGATAAGAAAAAACCCTTCATCACTTCTACTCCTCCAAATAACTTTGGTACTCCTTTGAATACCACTTCAAATAATAATATAGAGCCTCCAAAGGGAAGTACTTCTAAGCCTAGTGCTGATACTTCCAATTCTTCCAATAGGACTAGTTATAATATTGTATAGGATATGAAGAAAATCATATCTAATATTACTTTGCATGAAATGATGTATACCATAGAGCAAAGGGACCTATTATTGAATTCCTTGTCTAGGAAACCTAGAAATCCATCTAAAACTAATAATGCTAATGTATCCATGCAAAAAGCTAAGGTAAAATCCCCACCTTTACTACTTATAGTCAAAATGTTTGGTAAAAAAATTCATAATTTTCTAATAGATTCTAGTGCATCTACAAATATCATGCCTGTAGGTATTTTTGAATAACTTGGTTTGACCCCCATTAAATATGATATGGTTATCACCAAATTAGATAAGTCTAGGGTCAAGGTGATTATGGAATTTTAAAATGTTCACATGCAGTTGGCCTCTGAGCCAAGAGTCCAATAATTCATAGATATCCAAGTGGTGGATATCCCTAATGCATATGGACTAGTTTTAAGTAGAGAATGGAAAAATGATCTAAATGGATATATGTCCACAAACTATTCACACCTATGGCTACCTTGGAGGGAGTTCCCAACTAGATCAGAGTTTAAAGGGAGCCAAGGATGAAACACATGATAATGTGGTTAATGAAAGGGTTAACATAATTGATTTTGATTTAGGAGTTTTCACCTTAGAAATTACCAATGTATGTAATACTAAATCTTCTCATGTTGTGCCTTGGTTATGGAAGTTGTATTTTGATGGTTCTAGATGTAAATTTTGGTTTGGGGTAGGTATTGTTCTAGCTGACCCTATTAGTAAGAAATATCATGCCTCTTATAGAATCTAGTTTCCATACACCAATAAACTTGTAAAATATGAGGATCTCATCTTAGGTTTGTAATTTTCCATCAAAAACAAAGTCAAGGAATTACTAGTTTGTGGTGATTTAGAACTTATAGTCAATCAAGTGAGAAACAAGTACCATTTCAAAATGTCATACCTCAAGAGGTATAAATTTAGAGTTTGGGATCTTATGAAATATTTTTATGCCTTCAATGTTGTTTTTATCCCTAGGGTGGAAAATAAAGTTGCTGATGATCTAGCCTCTATTGAAACTAATCTCATGCTTGACCAAGATTTACCCAACTTTAGCATTGAGCTAATACTTTTCCCTTCTATCCTAGATAATGTAAACCATATGTAAGTCTTTAGTGATGACCAATATATCCTAGACTTCATGGCTAGTTTAGGAGTATTTGAGGCTTAAGTCATTGATGAGGTTGATGAAAATACTTTTGGAGAAGGTAAATTTGATGGAAAGTCATTCAATTAAATGACAACAAAATTCCCAAGGGCATGATTGCATTAAAAACATTATTTTATCAAGATAAATTAGTTGAGACCTCTAAGGTTCTCAAAGTGAGCAAGAAAGATTACAATGCAGTTGACCTTAGACCTCAAGATCAACCTCAATTGGTTAATATTGGAGAAGTTTATACAAGTGATGAAAACAAGAGAGCCAAGGAACTACTGACAAAGTACAAAGATGTCATATCCTAGTCTTATGATGAATTGAAGATGTTTGACCCAAGAAACATCACCCATGCTATACCTCTCAAGGAGAATTCCAAACCTTTTAGGTAGAAACAAAGGCCTATGAATCTAGTCTTAGAACCTATGATATTTAAAGAATTCAAGACGTTGTTAGATGCTATAATTGTATTTCCCATTAGGAACTCTAATTTGGTTTCCAATTTGGTACCAATTAGGAATAATAATGGTAAAATTAAATTGTGTATTGATTTTAGAAATTTGAGTAGAGCATCTAAAAAGGATAATCATCCTCTTCCCTCTTTTGATCAAGTAATACAAATTATTTCTAGTTCTGCCATGATGTCATTCCTTGATGGTTTTTTGGGTACAATCAGGTGATAGTAGATAAGGAATATATAATGAAGACAAAATTCACAACTAAGTGGGGCACCTTTGCCTATAAGAGAATGCATTTTGGATTGATAAATATAAGAGACACTTTTCAAAGGGCCATGGACCATGCCTTCCAAGGCTTAATTGGTAAGTGTATCATAATTTATATGGATGATATAACTATGTTCTCTAAGAATAGGGAGGACCATTTCATGCATTTAAAATAGGTATTTGAAAGGTGCAAAAGGTATGCAATTTCCCTCAACTCTCAGAAAAGCATTTTTTGTGTCACTGAGGGTAAATTGTTAATCCATGTCATTACTAAATATGGAATTTCCATAGATCCTAAAAGAGTGGAAGCTATATTAGAGATAGATCCTCCCAATAGTAGAAAAGAATTGAAATCATTTTTTGGTAAAATAAACTTTTTGAGAAAATTCATTTACGGCTTTGCAAAAATTGTCAAACCATTGAATGATATGCTGAAGAAGCATGCTAAAGTCTCATGGAATGAGGAATCTAAAAAGGTATTTGGAGATATCAGAGAGGTAATTATCTAAGCTATAGTTTTGATAAATCTAGACTTTTCAAAGTATTTTTATCTCTACTCTTTTTCCTCTTACCACACTATTGCTATTATTTTAACTCAAAAAATAGAAGGATGTGACCATCTAATTGATTTTATGAGCATTAATTTGAAAAATGTTGAGTTAAAGTATTCTTTGATTGATAAACAAGCCTTTGTATTAGTTAAAGTGGTCAAGAAATTTAGGCACTACATTCTTAGGAACAAAGTGCATGATATTCTACCCAACCAACCCACTAAGCTAATTCTAAGCCAATGTGAACTTGGAGAGCAAAGAGGTAAGTGGATGTCTCTTCTTTAATAATATGACATAGAGATGAAAATTGAAAAACTGGTAAGATGCCAAGGTTTAATTCAAATGATTGCTAATACCAACCCCAAGTTAAGTATCATGCAGGTTGATCAACATAATTTTCAACCTATGATTGGTATGACTCCATTGTCCACTTATTGATTAATGGAACTTATCTTGTAAGATTAACTAGGGAGAAAAAAAGAGATCTAAGGCCAATAATGGAGGAAGACCAAGAATTTGTAAACTCAAGGTTGTTGGACATTATTCATATGGAAGATGCATGAGAAGAAGATTTTTATAACTTTATAAGGAACCAAACTATAGTAAAGAGGTGGTTCAATAAGCAATCAAAGATCAAGGTGTTCATATAAGGAGACTTGGTTCTTCTTTGGGACAAAGCATATGAGCCCAAAGGTAAACATGGAAAGTTCACACCTCTATGGATTGGCCCCTATCATACTGTAGATACACTTGGAGATAACTCCTTCAAATTGAAAGACCTACAAGGAGTAGAATTCACACTACCCATAAATGGGAAATATCTCAAGAATTAATTATCTACTACTCCTCTTAGGGTCTTTATAGAGTAAATGTATAAGATGGTTAGAGTTAGTGTAGGTACACTATTTAGTTTCCTTCAAATCTTTCCTTCTTATCCCTAGTTTATACATAATTTTGTATATATTTGTTTGCTTCCCTTTTGCTTCCTAGTTTGCTTACTTTTATTATGTGTTTTGTTTTTGTTGCTTTGTTCCTTGCTTCCAACAATTATTTTGAATAACCCTTAGCTCAAAGTTCATTTCATTTTCTTAAAAACTCCAGAAGTTCAAGAATGTAGGTATGAACCTTATGCATATGTTAACCATGGATTTGAGATATAACCTCGATGTTATAGTTTAAAGAAACTAGTAAGAACTAATAGATAGGTTAGTTATCCCATGAGATCTTAAACCTTGTCTTGACTTGAACTTGGTTTTAAGAAAAAATGTGCATGTAGAATGAAAATTTAACCTATTAAGGCACAGTCATGCTTGCACTTAACAAACATCTTTGCCTAGGATAAAGGTTGAAATCATAGGTGATTATCTAAAGATAATACACTTGACCAAATATTTAAACATAGATACCTTGGTTCCCAACCTTTGTTAAAAACCTAAAAGACCCAACAATATAAAAAATAAGAACTTATTGCAAAATCAAAATATTTTCAAGCAAAGGTGATTTTGATAATCTCCATTAGGGTAATGAACACCTAGCTAAAAATGGAGCAAGGCCATGAGTGGAGCCAAAGGCATATCTATCAGGGATATGGATGCCTCGATGATATTAGAGTAATGCCCAAGCCTTTTCTGAATTAGAAGCATGGTTCTTAATGAATATCTAAACATACTCCAAGTCAATGTTGATGATTAAAGGAATGCAAGTTAGAAGTTACCTCCTAAGTCTCATGGAAAATAATAAGTGCAATAAAATCACACACATAAGATGGTTATGTTTTGATGATTGATCATAATTATACATGTGCAAGGTTTATTTCAACCATCAACTAATCTTGATAATGGCATTGATCAAGTGGATTACGTGACCTAGTTATTTGTCTAAACTAGAGTCTCTAAGTTATAATATATTGTTATGTTTTAGATTAAGGTAAAAGTAGGTTTTGAAGGGGCCCCAAAACCCTAGTACAAGGAAAGAAAGAAAGAGCATCCAAAACCACAAGCAAAGCCTAAAAACTACAACAAGGAAGAAGCAAAAATAGGTTTTTAATGGACCTGAAACCACCAAAAGGACTACCGGTCAAAACCCAGATTTAATAGAGATCTGGCTACACCAAAGGCATAGGATTACAAAAAGAAAACAAAGAATAGGACCAAGAGGAACCAGATTATTCATCCAGTTCCAATATCATTTTCATAGTTTCTTTTCCTTTCATAACAGTATCCTGGGTAGTGGTTGCCACCAGCATGGCTCCTTTTTGTGTAACCTTCTTTCTTGAACTTTGTCTCATCCTTTTGCTAGATCCCTCCAAGGCTTTGGTCTCCTCATTGGCTCTTTTTCCAATATTGACAGCAGCAGCACAAATATTGGACGTAACTTCCTCCATTTTTGTTCTGTTGTCCTTAATGAGTTCCCAAAGGTTATTCTCATAGGCTTTGAGCTTGACTAGGATCTCTCTTATCTGATTTTCCATATTGCTATGTTTCCCCTAAAATTCACAATTTTTTGAGGTCAACATACCCCCATTTATATAGAATAGGGACCCTTGTACATACTTTTAACCTTAACACTAAGATATTGATATGTTCTACACATTATTAAAATTTGAAGATCATCCATGCTTGATGAAATTGGCCCATTTATTCATGGTTTTGCTTTAACCTTGCCTAATGTTGCTAATAGTTGACCCTCATGTCTTAAGTTGTAGGTTTCATGGATCTCTTATTGATGGATCATTCTAGGATTTTCATAGTTTTATCCTCATTAAAGATTTTATTAGCCTTTGGTCTATGAGAACTCATAATTGGATTCATGTTCTGAAACCATCCTTTAGAAAACCCTAGCTTAGACCCTTGGTCTGAATTCATATTTAGCAAGAGAAAATTTGGTGGGAACATTTTAAAACTTACTTTAGACTTAAGCCTAATTTTTTATAGTAAGTATCAGTCATGTTTATTAACATGACCAAAACTTAGCCTAAAAAATTATTCTTGGCCCCTTTATATTTCCCCCTTTTTGTCCTCTTTATTTTAACAAGGTCTAACATTTATGTTTGTAGGGTCTTTTACGTTGCTAACTTGGTCCCATTTTTTATTCACATGGTCCTCTTTATTATGTACTTAGTGTAAATTCTTAGTTCAAATCCCCCATTCATGTTTATTAACATGAACAAGAGCTTAGTCTTAAAAATTTAGCCTAAGTTCATATATCAACCCAATCCCCAACTTAAACATCTTGCCTCTTTATAGAATTGATGGCACTCACTTCATGGTAGAGGATGATTAGATGGAGTAAAAGAGACCTAATGAATCCAAAGCCTTGATCCATTGGACTAGTCCTGCATGATCACCAAGATCATGATCATCGATCTATGCTTAAGTGGGATTGAAGATTGAATGACACGTGATCATCCTCAAGATTAAATGGGTCCCCTTTTATCAAACACAAACATAACCCAAGTTTTACCCTAGGGTATAATTATATTTTTAAATAAAAAACTTAGGATAAAACTTGAAAAAATAGCCAATCATGTGAAATTTTTTGGATCATGATCAATGATCCATGATGGCTCACCTTGAAAATATTCAACAGAGTGAACACAACATTGAAATGCCAAAGGCCTAAGAAAACCCTATGAAGATGACAAGTGTTACCATCTTAAGAATACAAATGTCAATAAATTCTTCATGGACCCTCCCTAGGTTCAAATAGAGTCAAAATCTCAAGAGTCCTATGAGGTCACTATAAGTAATTTGACCTATAAAGGCCAAATTACTACCCCTATCATTCAAAAAAATTTAAAAAATGGTCATTAACCCTTTGAAGCTAGTCAAATTAGTAATTTTTGGCCTTAAAATCACTAATTTTGGTAAAAAACATCAAAAATGGATTGTAAATAGGTCATTATCATTTCAAAAGAGCATTGTCAAGTTCAAATATGCAGGCAATCCATGCATAGGGGTTAATTTTGAGAGAAAGTTAAACTTTCTACAAGCTACAAGTGGTTTCAAGACTTAAATTTTTTAAATAAGGTCATCATGACTTGAGGAACCTTATAACAAATTTTCATGACCATTGGATGAGTGGAGATACTCACTATTTTATAACAGTCCTTAGCATGTCTATTGGAGATCACCATTGGAGCAGACATCATTCTGGAGTGCCACAAAGGTTTCTAAGTCTAGGTAAAAGTTTGATAATAATGGGATGATATTTTTACATCATAATCAGACCTTTAAATTATTTAAAAACTCCAAATTTTAAGAAAATCATGCTTATACAAGCTTTTGAAAGCAAATAAGCATATAGGCCAAAAAATGGGTTTTTTGAATTTTTAAGAAAAATGTAATTTTAGAGTGTTTTAATAGCATGGTACAGACCCCATTATTATTTTTTTAGGAATTTATAAGTAGGTGAAGATTTATTTTAATTTTAGTGAATTTGTCAATTTTTACAGTTCTAGGCACCCTTCCAAGCCTCCTATTTAGATGCTCATATCTTTCACCACATGTGGATTTTGTATGAATGATAATAGTATTTTTTATTAACCATGTGTAATTATAATTCATAAAATATTTATACTAGTTGAGTGGATGTGCTTTATGAATAATCATTAAGAGTGTAGGTAGCTTAGAATGTAGTCAAAACCCCACATATAGATTTTTCCATGTGATAAATTTTCATATATTTTTCATGGAAACTCAATATTTTTATGGATATTATTTGGGTTAGTGTGATACATATAAATGGAAAGAGTTTGGGATTTGGAGGTTTGTACTTCATGAACCATCATTTTGAAGATTTAGTTTCAAGACCCTCCTAAACTCTCAAAACATTAGTTTTGAAAAATGTTGATTTCATTGACATAAAATTATCATGGATCAACTTTAAAACTTTTAAAATTTCAATTAAACTTAGATAGGATTATATAAATGTCAATTTTATACATGGAGATGTACAAATGAGTGCATAAATCATATTTTTTGTGGAAAAAAGCATATAAAATAAAGTACAAGATAGTTAAATGAAATATAATAAATAGATATCAAATAATAATAATTTTTATTCATTCTCAAATATTAATTTGGTTATATATAATCCTAGAATTATCCCAACAAATTTGATCAAAATGGCTAGTCTACAGGAAAATGGAGCAAAATAGGCCTAGTCAAGTCTGTTACCTGAATGGTGAGTGTTTTCTCATCATAATCAAATAAATTATGATGATTAAAGTTTTTAAAAGTATATTTAATTTTTTTTAGGTTTCATGGCATATTTTTTTAGGTTTAATGGAGTTTAAATGCACAGATTGGATTTTAGGCCTATTTGGTCTTATAGGCCTAGTTGGTCAAATGGTCAACTTGAAGAATGGCATTGAAAACCTATTAAATGAATAAATATTGGAGTTATCACGTGCCATATATATTTTTTAAGTGAAAATAACATTATAAATTCAATCCACAAGTTTCAATTCATGCAAGTTGAGTTCAAGTGGAAGTTTACTAGTCTTTGATTCTACATCTCTTTGGTTAACTAGTTTGACTAGTTTCATGCATCTCCCATGCTTTTCATGAAAGATATGGAAATTAAAGAACTTAAAATAAATTTTAATATGGATTTATATTCCAAATTATTTCATGATTTTTATGCAAGGAAGGTTGGGAAGTCAACATGGGCCCATCACTTCTCAATTACGTGCCAAAAATGAAAAACATGCATTTTTTTAAGATTTGGAAGATTTTAAAGCCTTTAATTAATAATTTAAAAGGATTTTAGTCTTAATTTAACTCAAATAAAACTAATTCTTCTATTTTCCATGCCACTTTGTATTTAATTTAGGTTTTAGACACATATATTGGTTTTTTCAAGCCATTTTTCATTAATTTTGGAAGCAGAGAAGAAATTGTAATTGACACCATTTTATCAATTAAAAAGATATTTTTTTGCATATGGTTTTGGATCAAAATAGAGTGTAATTTTATTGTGTACCAACATACAAGTGGAATATAATTATCCTTTTTTTAGGTCTTTTCCATAACTACTGTGAAAATCTCATCCTCTACAAGTCATTAGAAGAGTTAGGATTAGAAATTTGTTTTACAAACTTCTTTTAGGCCTTCTTTTGAAACACTTATGTTTAGGATTTGATAAATAATTTATTTTTATTCATATGTGTGCCTTAATTAGTTTTAAAAATCTTTCAAGGAATTTCCTTCTCCCTTTTCATCCTAAAATAATAGTAATTTAGTTTTAATAGATAAATCTTAAGGGAACTAGCCCTCTCTAGAGGTTTTTCTTAGTATAGAGTCACCCACACTAAGAAGATCTAGTTGTATCAGTTAGAGTGATGGTGTGATTTGCACATCTTTAAATAGGGTGTACTCTAGAGTGATAAAAATTTATAGCATGCTTGATGGGACTTTCATTCTTCACACTAGCCTTTGGAGGCATTCAAACGATTAGTGAAAATTTCAAACACTCAAAGATGGTTATGAACATCAGGTATCTTTTCAAATATTAACTCCTTTTAGAAATTGGTTTACTAATGGTCTAAAATGGATTATTTCAATACGGATCCATATAATACTCACTCTGATCAGTATGAGCAACCACACTATGATCCTCACCAGGAGTTTGAGGATCTATATCAGGTATATATGCAAGAGTACTAGCCAGATCCTCCCTGTGAACAACCATTACATGATAATACTACCCCTTACCAACCCTATCATGAGCCATCTTACCCATCTAGACAACATAATCATGGCCATTTTATAGCTATCCAATCCATACCATCACTTGAACAAACTTTAGTGACCCTTGAAAAGCATGCACTAGAGCTATACTCACAGAGCTATTATGGCCAAGATACCCCTACTCACTAGATCCATTATGTGAGAGAGTCATTATAGAAAATAAAATATTAATGGGTACCTATTGAGAGAGCCAATGGGAGTAATCTTATTGGTGACATGATGGATGTAGGTGGTTACATTCATAGCATTGAGGATAAACTAAAAGGCCTCAAAGAACAACATGTTCAACCATAACCTTATTGTATGCCATCCATTCCTCCTTAGCAGATCATTCTAAGAGCCCCTTTGAGGTTTCCAAATTCTTCATGTATTTCTCAAACCTTCCCTTCTTGGAGATTTATCTAAGAGAATTATCAAAGAAAGAAAGATATTATTATGGGATAACTTACTATTGAGATCACTAACCACTTTAAAGAGAAGATATTCCAAGAGAATATTGACAAATAGATCATAGAATTGGAGCTGAAGACAAGGAAAGAAGAAGAGAAATAGAATCAAAAGGTCAAGAAAGAGCTTATATCTTTCCCATCTTGGAACCAAATCATGTAGTCAAGTCAATCTAAAGTTATTCAGGTACTATCCCTCTCTCCTCAAGAATCTAAATCATTTCCATCTTGGGAATCCATCTAAAGCATCATGCAAAAGAAGGAAGAAGAATTGGAGATTGTATATTTAAATGAGTTTCAAGAAGAACATGCTGAAGAGGATGCAAGTGTTTGTAAAGAGGTTGAGGAAGTAGAGCTGCCATATTATGAAGAGAATGAAGAAATTGATGTAATAACTAATCAAATTGATCAATTTTTGGAGTATCTAGAGTTTACCAATCAGTAAAAAATCTCATTGGAGGACTTGTTTGAAGTTTTGGGAGTAGGATATAATCTTCTCTAGGGGGGCTATGGTCTAATTTCAGCCAAAGAGAGCAACCTTGTTAAAAAAATCAAAGGGAAATGAGTTGGAAATACTTCAATTCTACCACCTCAAGAGTTCATTGTTCATATAGACTTGTTTTAGTTCTTCAAAATGTGATATCATCTCCTTGATGATCCTATAGTCATGGATATGCTTCCAAGAGATAATACAAGTATATTTTGTGCTCATCTTAATCAACTAGATTGTGTAGAAAGGGAGTTTGACAAAGAAGAAGAGCCACCAAATGAGTATGTTTACATTGGAGGTTAATTTGATCCTACTGTTCCATATATGAGCATGCCAAAGGAGTTGGCAAAGAAGATACTTTATTTTTAAATCATCGATCTTGCAAGGGAACATGTAATGTATCATTATCCATCTTATCATGGAAGTGAATTGTGAAATTTTCCTTTTGATCCAGGTGGACCAGTAAGTTGGAGTTAGTTTATACATAATAAAATTCTTGTTTTTTATTTCCTCTAAGTGAAATCTACACATGATTTTAGTTTTTTTCCCTTTCTAGTTGTTGTCCATTCCCCTAAGTGCACATGTGCACATGTTTGTTATTGTTGTATCAGTTATCTAATTTGTGTCTTTGTCCACAAAATATCTTTTAATACTCATTATATATCCAAGTTTTTCATCACTAGTATTTCTAAGTTCTTTGAATAGTAGGCTGGTCAAGCCATGAAAGTCACCAAAATTGTTCATAATTTGACCTATCAAGGCAAAATTGCTACCCCTATCATTCAAAACTTTCCTAAAACTAGTCATTAACCCTTTACAACTGGTCAAACTGGTCATTTATGGCCTTAAAATCACTAATTTTGGTAAAAAAACATCAAAAATGGATTTTAAATGGGTCATTATTTTTTCAAAAGAGCATTGTCAAGTTCAAATATGCAAACAATCCATGTACAAGGGTCAATTTTGAGACAAATTTAAACTTTCTAAGAGCTACAAGTGGTTTCAAGACTTAAAATTTTGTACATAGAGTCATAACAACTTGAGTAATCTTTTGAAAACATTTCATGGCCATTAGATGAGTGGAGATACTCATTGTTTTGTAATAGTCCTTAGCATGTCTTGGAGATCACAATTGGAGCATACATCGTTTTGGAGTGCCACATAGGTTTCTAAGTCTAGGTAAAATTTTGAAAAGCATAGGATTATGTTTTTACATCATAATTAGACCTTTAAAAAGTGTAAAAACTCCAAATTTTAAGTATATCATGCATATAGAAGTTTTTACAAGCAAATAGGCATATAGGCCAAAAAGGGGTTTTTAGGTTTTTCAAGAAAAATGTGCTTTTAGAGTGTTTTGATATCATGGTAAATATACCATGATGATTTTTTTAGGAATTAGGAAGTAGGAAAAGATTTATTTTCATTTTGGTGAATTTATCACTTTTTACAATTTTAGGCAACCTTCCAAGCCTCCTATTCAGATGCTCATATCTTTCACCACATGTAGAGTTTGGATAAATTATCTTAGTATATTTTTATTACCCATATATAATTATAATTCATAAAAAATTTATACTAGTTGAGGGGTTTTGCTTTATGAACAATTGTTAAGAGCGTAGGGTTTTGCTTTTTGATTCATGCAAGATAAGGACATTCAAGAAATTAAACTCACTTTTAATATGGAGTCATATTCCAAATTATGGAATGTTTTTCATGAAAGGAAGGTTGTGAAGTTAACATGGGCCCACCACTTCTTAATTCAATACCAAAAATGAAGAACATGCAATTTTTAAAGATTTGGAAGATTTTAAAGCCTTTAATTAATATTTTAAAAGGATTTTAGTCCTAATTTAACTCAAATAAGAAGAATCCTTCTCTTTTCCATGCAAATTTGGCTTTAATTTAGGTTTTATACATATATATTGGATTTTTCAATCCATTTTTCTTTAATTTTGGAAGTAGAGAAGAAATTGTAATTAACACCATTTTATCGAATAAAAAGATGTTTTTTTTGCATATGGGTTTGGATCAAAATAGAGTTTAATTTGATTGTGTACCAGCATAAAAGTGGCATCTACTCACCTTTTTTATAGGTCCTTTCCACACCTACTATGAAAATCTCATCCTCTACAGGGCATTGGAAGAGCTAGGATTAGAAATTTGCTTTACAAACTTATTTTAGGCCTTCTTTTGAAACACTTATGTTTAGGATTTGCTAAAGAATTTCTTTTGATTCATATAATTGCCTTACTTTTTAAAATATTTTAGATAATAAAAAATTACTTTGGTACATCACCAAAATAGGTAGGATTTTCCATTTCAATTTCCTTCTCCCTTTTCATCTCAAAATAACATTAATATAGTTTTAATAGATAAATCTTAAGGGAACTAGCCCTATCGAGATGTTCTTCTCAGTATAGAGTCATCCACGCTCTTAGAAGTTCCAATTACATCAACTAGAGTGATGGTGTGATTTGCACATCTTCAAACAGGGTGCACTCCATAGTGATAATAGTCACCATGTGGCACTCTCAAATTTGAGCTTAGTGTTAAAAGAGCCCCACACATTAAAATATAGACTTAATCTAAGTTTTTTCTCTAAGGTTAATTATATTTTTTAATATAATAAAACCCTAGGGTAAGACCTTAGATTATGACTATGATATTTAGAGGGTCCTATTTGATTATGATTTGGAGACTTATGATTTCAATTTAGTTTAATTTTTATACACGACCTTGAGTTAACTCGATCCTCTTCATGATTGCAGGGACCAATGGCATGCATATGCTTAGATCTTGATCAATGGTCCATGCGTGGTCAAGACCATATGATCTAATGGAGCATGTTAAATCTAGGATCTATGGACCTAATTAACTTAATAAACTTAAATTTGATGTTCTCGTGAACGTCATTTGGCACCCACTAAGTCATCAAATTTAATCTCATCAATCATCTTGCTTAGATATAAGAATATGCTTTAAGACATTACTAAATATTATTACTTTCATTTCAAACCAATAATACCCCCTTTAGGAAATATAAAAAACACTTAGGACCTTTGAGCTTTAATGATGAAATGATCTTGTGGTCTAAAATTCATAGAGATAGACTTAATGTAAGTTTCTATCCTAAGGCTCCAATTACATTTATTTAAATATGATAAACCTTAGGCTATATACTTATATTATGTTTTAATGAGGATTACTTATGCCATAAAACTTATATTAAAATTTTTAACCTAAATTTTTATCATGTTTATCAACACAACAAACTCTAGGTTAAAACCTTACATTAGATCCTTCTATTTTTTAGGGTCCTTTATGTGTTCTAAAACATAGCTTAAATATTTTAGCCTAAAGTCTATGTCATGTTTATTAATAAAAAAAATGTAGTCTAAAGTATTTAGCCTAAGTTCCTTCCTATGTCCTAATGCTAATTAAAGTTCATGCACTTTGCGGGATCAATAGCTCAAAATTAATTAAAGCAAGCCAGTGGGATGGAGCATAATTGATAGCAACTATTCAATGAGACATCTGAAGGCTTGAAAGATTGACACATGGTGAGCACACATTCACTAATATAGTGTAGAACCTAGTGGGCTCACAAAGGTGTTAGGTGGCATAACTATAGAGATTGATACAAGGACAACCAATAACTTACAAACCATAATATTGAGATCAATAGTTTGTGTTGATCCATGAGCAAAGATATGACATCACAAAGCAAAAGAAGGATTTTAAAATACAATGGCTATTTTTATTAAAGCATTTATAAAAAAATGTTATGAAATTTGCTAGATGGATGCCACATAGGTGCCACACAAACACAAAGTGACAAAATTGAAGATTTTGTGAGCACAAAAATGTAAAGATATAAAGGCAAGGGTATAAATCAAATCTAAGGCATGAGCTAACTTAAGTCAAAATAAAAATCACCATTAAAGCTTAAAAATCCTTAATCTCCATAAAAATCCCTAATTTGAACTCTAATTAATCATAATCAAAGCCAAATAAGAGTCTAAGTGTTATCTGAGCAAGAACAAGCTGATACAGAGGCTACTTGTAGACCATTAGTGAGAAATTTACAACTATCATAGTCATGGTAACTTGGACACAAAAATGGATGACATAGAGTTGTACTTAGCTTTATATTATGAGGGAAGAGTACTCAAGGATACTAACTTTGATGCTATGACATTAAATACTAGAAATAAAAACTGATCTGAGCTTTTATGTACCATTGAAGATATGCAAGACATCATAAGGGAAGAGTAGAAGAATGCCACAATCCTCTAGAGATACAATGACCTTGTTTCCATCCAAATGACTAGTCTCCACCATGCTACTAAAAAACTTAAGGTATTACATTGTATCGATGTTATTTCCCCCATTTTCAAGGATTACAAGATTGATCAAGATTGGATAGTTCATGAACACAATTTTAAAAAGATAGCATATATTTCCCCTCTTTCTTTTGAAAGATACTACAAGTTATGAAAGCCCAAGGTAGACTTGCCTATTATTAGGACATGGATTGGTAAAAATGACTTGAACACTCTCCTTGCCCCATGGCTACTTACTAAAACCTAAGTGATCTAAGATCCCATCAAAAAGATCCTAATTATCTAATTTAGGGAAGGAATCAGAATAATCATGACCTTGATGACTAGATTATCTAGAGCCCCTTCCACCACACATGCTAATAAAGTATGGGTACCTTATTTATACTTCATGTTAGAAAAGGGAATCACTCCCCCAATAGGTGAAATGATTAACATTTGTTTGAAATAATAATTCTCAACCATGAATAAGAAAATAACAACCACTTCTTTATGATGCCCTATTTTCTAGATGCCTTATTAGTCACCACCAAAATCCATAACATAAAGAATTGGTCACTTAAAGGGAGATAAATTGGTTCCCATAACTATTTTAAATTTCACATATTCAAGTATATACATAATATATAATTCATTTATGATTGTGTATATTCATCTTTAGTAGAAGCTATTATAGGGATCCCTATGGGTAGGGTTAGCCCTCTGCTCAAGAAGTATGTGGAGTTAATCAGAGACATCTGGTTGTATCTAGATTTCATAGTGATTAGAATAGAAGTGACATTAACTCATCCCCTTAAACTAACATTACATGTGCCTACCAAATTGGTAGAACAAGAGATTACATACCAACTTTTCCATGGTATAGATGGCGTGTGTAATCATAAAAGGAAGGGGATCCTTTATCCCTTTCCCTTAGCCATTAGTAGGACTATTTTACAAAATTGGGAGCATCTAGATGTCATCTCCAAACATAAAGAATCCTAAAACTTATAGTTGGATGATTTGAGGTCATGGGACCCTTATGATAGGGTCATAAAACATTTTAAATAAAAAATAATAAACTACCCCTATGAACACAAGCTTGGTGTTCATGACATGATGTATATTAGGACCTCTAATTTCATAGAAATGTTAGCCAGGTTGAATAGGCATAATATTAGGCTTGAGGATAGGTTGGCTAGAGATGAGAAACCACCTGGTAAGATATGGTAAATGGGGCCCCTACAATACCACTTATTACCTATACCTTCTTTTAGGCCACTCCAAAACAACAACTACAACAAACTCAAGAGCAAGTTACAAAGGGAACTAAGAAGGACAAATGGGAAGAAAGGCTTGGTGAAGGGGCATTATCTTCTTCTCAACCTAATAGACCAGAGTCCCCAATTAAATTCCTTGATATGATTACACTAAGTCTTAGTGAGATAGTGGAAGATGCCCTCAAAGTACTTTTTGATGCATATGTATCAGATGAAGAAGAAGAACAAGTTGGGGAACCTTAGGCCCAAGTTGTGGAGGAAAAATAAGAAAAGGGGAAGGAGATAGATTTGGACCTATGCAAAAGAGAAAGGCTAAGTTAGAATTAGCCCTAGTTGAAAATAAGAAGGCAAAGTTAACCTTCACTAATCCTTTGAGTGAAGTTAACCTATTCAGTGATGAAAATCCCATTCATGGGCTAATCATACCTAATTGGCTCATTTATGGAAAAATGCAAAAGATCCTAACCCTATAATATTTATGGGACATGACCCAAACAATTAACATCACTGTCCATAATGAGCTCAAGCCATGGATAATGGATTTGATGAAGCGAGAGGAGGAAATAAGGATGAATACCCTCGGGGGTTAACTAAAATTCAAGTAGACACTCCTAGAGCCCTAAGAAGCACACAAATGTAAATCCCATAACCTCTAAGAATCATAAAGTCATTAGTTAGTTTGTAATTAAATCTAGAGATAGTAGGCTTGGAAAGAGTAACAACAAAGAAGACCATGGTTGGGAAAGAGGAGTTCGATGTTCATAGAGTTGAACCTTTTGTCGAATTAACTCTAGTAGGAGGTCAGGGACTTAGTGAACACCTAATCCATGAAGAAGATATAGTTGGATTAGTTGATGTCCATTTAGCCCATCTAAAATCAAGCATCAAAGGTCTATATCAAAAAATGGATAACCTATAGAAATAAAAGGAAAATCTTGAGACAGGTTATCTTTTCAATCCTTGAAAAAATGATAAAGATGTTTGAGGCATATTTCTATGATATGTTTAAATATTTAAAGGAAATGAAGACAAGGTATAGTCTATGAGATTAATAAAATGTAGTGGCCAAGGGTTTGATAGCCTATTGGTAGAGTTCAAAAGACAAAATGAAGGAGATAATCAACATATTATTTGAGGATAGGATTCCTAATTTTTAAAAAATATAAGTCTAGCCCATTTGAATACAATTATGAGAATACTTTTTGACAAGATCGAAGGTTTGGGTACATGGTTAAAGAACTTTGAGAGGGTCCTAAGGGATGATAAGGAGCTAATGAAAATAATTAAGCAACTTCTTAGAACCATGATCACTATGCCTACTACACTCAGATCCCTAAGCATCATTATAGATGATGAGTACAAGCATAGGGTCACCTTGGTTATATAATAGATCAGGAGTAAGAGTTAGGGTAAGTCTAGGGGTGATAACATCTAGGTCATGGGTATGATCCTAACTATAGAAGAGAAAATTGTTGAGGTAATGAGTATCAAGGAAGTAATGGAAAGAAAGGATAGAGACTTTGATGACTTAGTAGAATAGGAAGATGGGTACCTCTTAGAGCTAGTTGTCAACTTAGGACTGGTGAAGAAACAACATCAAAAATCCATGAGTATTCTTTAGGAGAAATGGGGGAGTTATTTAGTGCATGACCCACTAGATGGTTGATAATATTCTACTTTTTTATAAACTTTGTAATATTCAAAAATAGAATATTATTTTGTAAAGGCATGCACTAGTTTATTAAATCATTTGCCTATAGGTCAATCCACTTTGGAAAATGGAATGTATTATAAAAATTTGTAAAAAGGATAGTTGTCCTTACTCTTGTACATTTGTAATCTCATAAATAACTAGTGTACTGCCTTAGTCTCCTATAAAAGGTAGTACTACCATTTTGTAAAGGGAGGGAATTTTTAGAGCTAAAATTATTTTGTATAGTTTGAGCAATTAATGCAATCTAGGAATACTAATAAGTTTATTCAAAAAATTTTGTGTTAATTGTTACATGGATTTTCTCTCAACTATATATTTGGATGTCCATATTTGAATGGTTTACATTGATTCTTGATGTGCATATATGGATGCAGAGTTGTTAACTTGTGCTTATGCTAGGTTAATTGAAAGATCTTAGGTTCATTTAATTTCCCTTGCTTCTCTTGTAGATGTGCCAGTGCAATTTGCTTGTGAAGTAAATCTTTAAATTGAATCTAGTTTCTTATTTGCATTGTTCCATCCTTTCCTTAGATATTTACTTGGTACATGGTAGGATATGTGTTATAGATATATCATGTCATGTATTACTTTAAATTTATGTCTTGATGAAATCTAAGCTTTATCATAATGTTTGGACTAAAAATCAGAATACCTTATTTCTACCCTACCCTTCCTTTTTCTTATTTTTTAACCAAATAACTTTAGTTTAAATTCCATTGTAAATGTTCATTTAGATTAATATTTATTTTAGAGCTTGATCATAAATTCATTGATAATAGTATAAATATCTTAAATTTAACTTATATTGGCCATGGTGGTTCCCAACCACCAATCAATATAAATATTTTGGAACAATTTATTGCTTTGCCACTATTTCACCACAGGTAACCATATTACCATAATTTGCTACTCATGCTTTGAATTCCCTACATTATAAAATGAGAAGTGTTATTTATAAACTAAGATCACCTATGATACATCTAGAGGAATCAACACCCCCTAGGTAGTTACTCAGATTATACTCATATTCACTATTCATATACATGCTTACATTGTTCTATCTATTTTATTTTAAACTCAATTATTTCAGAGGTTCAATAAATCCCCCTAAAAGAGGGGGAATTTGTATGGGTTTTTCATAGAGATCAAGACATCCCAATGTTCTGAGAACACAATTTTCAACATGCAAACATAGATTATAGAGCTCATATTCAAGAAAACACAATGAAAAATAGTCACATATAGACCGGTCTTAGTTTTGAATAGCGATAACATAGTTCATCAATAACATGACACATAGGACACTATCATAGTGCAATACTATCCAAGGGATTTCACTACCATCTAGTATCCCTAGAAACACATAATTATGGAATTACCAAAAAGTTACAATAGTTAAAATTTAGGTTTGCATAGTTTTATTAATAGATTATCAAATATGTTTAGTCTATGCTCATTTATAAGAATAACTATATAGGTTTACTCATACTGGGGGCATCATGCATGGCATGATCACTCCCATTTCAATTTTATATACTCAAACATAGATAATTATGACTTAGTCTAGAATCTATATGCATAGATATCAGATTTGCGTGCATGTGGGAAACACATTATTCCCATATGTTTATTTTAACACCTATACTCTTAGATGGAATGAAAACCCCATGAAATTATTAATATTGTTAATTTAGACACCATTTGCACTAGTTTTGAACTAGATTGATGTCTTATTCTATTTCTAGTAGTTGGCATTACCGACTAGTCCCTAAGTTACATACCCAAGTGCTAGAGTGGCCCATGAGCCATCCTACATAGTTTCATTTACATCACAAAAATTAGTTAAAATGCATAGTATTAGTTATAGATCCATCTAATATACATGGGTAGGAAATGATGGAGTCATATCCTACTTGATTTATTGAGCCACCTACTTAGGAGGGTTAGATAAACCATCAATCCAATCCAAGTTAATCATAGATTATGATCCATTGAATAGGGGTAGGGAATGATGGAGTTAAGGCCAACTTGATTTATTGAGCCACCCACACATGAGGATTGAAAAATCCATCACTTAGTCCACATTATTCACTATTTTATCACCATATACACGCACACACATAAGATATCGCTAGGTTTTAGCATTGGTTCATGTACCCAATGATGTGCATTCATTCATTTCCTATTTCTCTCATCTATTTACTCAATTTTATTTGATTTTGATGTTTTTTAAGGACTGATTCCTTCATGTTACATCTATAAAATATAAAATAGATCACACTTTGTAGAATCATACCTAGATTCATGGGCTTTGACTCTTAGGTAAGTCTAGGTACATTTATTTTCCCTTTCCTAGTCATTTTGATTTACTACATTTCTAAAATAAAGTGGGGGGGGGATGTATTCAATCTAAAATTTTATTTAATTTCAATGAGTATCACTTGAGATCACCTTGTCCTCACTTATCCCTAGACATATCTTAGGGTTTTGTATCAATAATTTTATGAATTTTGTGTGAGCCCAAATTATTCCTAGACACACCAAAAGTATCATTAATTTACCAGCTAGGCACTTGGGCCCATTATTTACCATCTTATGAAACTTGGACATTATTATGACCTTTTGGACATTATTTCACCACACTAGTGACCTAAAGACTTCACTAATATCCTTTTTCTCATTAATCTCCCAATGGATATATTTTCATTCCCCAAACCACTCCTAAGATTAGCCTAAACCTATTTCACTTCTTGATAAGCACCATAATGTTATATATACAACACTTTAATTCACTTATCCACTAGATGGAAATTGAATGCAAATACTCATAAACAAACTTAGAAATAGTTGTGCAAATTAAGGTTAGTGATCCGTATTCTATGCTGCTATTGCATAAATCCATCTAAAGCAACCCGGATCTTAGTTTACTTATATTTTCATTCTAAATTCACACTCAAAGCACTAAAATTGACACTCATAGTAACAATCACTTGCATTTGCATTAATACTTAAATTGGGAGAACAATAATGGGCTTGATCCCCTTTCAAGGTATTAGTATTTAGGTAATGCTCAACACATGGTGTGTTGAGTTCATGTCCAACCTATACTAAGAATGCCACTCTTTTTTACTTTTGTTCATCAAATACCCTAAAAAACATGGAAGACTAGGGTTTTACATGCAATAGTTAAAAATAAAGAACATACAACAAAATAGTATTCATCCACTCAAGTATAGGAATCTTAAGACCAAGTGAGTATCCTCCTAGAAGATCACTTCTCCTACTTATAAAAGGACACTACCACACCCTAGAGGATACTAGTGTAATGTACTATCTAAGCGATTGCACTACCATTCAGGAGGGATTTTGACTCTTATTTATAGTTCATGGCATTTTGCATAGTTTTTTTACTAGTTTATATCCTTTAATTCATCTATCTCAGTCATTTTCTAGATGAGTACATCTCTTGTAGTTCATTTTCTATTTATAGAATAATAAGAAAAGCCAATTACTATACAAATCAAAGGCTATAATTATTACATATTTATTCCTTGATTTATTATTCTAGCACTTTATCAAACTAGGATTTTACATTCCATAATTCCCTTAAAATATAAATCACTTGTATAAAATACATAATGAGAAAGAAATCCACATAAAAATAAATAAAAAACAAAGCCCCAACTCACCTCATTTTTTTTTAAACTAGAAATTTTTGGGCACAAACTCAATGTAAGTTGAACCATAATTGTGCCTTTATATTACATCAAATTTGAGCCCAATTGTTCCAAGTTTATTCCAAAAATAAGTGAATTAAAAAAAAAAATGAAAGGTCAACATTAACCCAATCCAATTCAAGGTGTTATACATACAAAATATAATAGTGGTGTAGGTACGTATTTTAAATTTTGCTTTAGTTGATGAATATGTGCATACACATACACACATCAAAGTGGGGTGTTTTTTATAAATATGATTTTTGTATAAGGATTATTGTTTATTTTTTGTGGATATATATCATTGGCTCTAATTGTGCTCTTATTGGCACTTTAATGTGTATTTTCCCCTTCTATTTCTTTTGTATGGCCCTAAATATTTTTATTTATTTATTTCTCTCTTATCACTTTTATTTGTATTTATAATATTATTATTATGTTATTCCTCTCTTCATCCCATTATTTTTATTCTCTTCAATCAAAATCAATAATCTATTGATTATGTCTCTAGCTATTTTATAGGCTCATCTGAATTGCTCTGCCTCTTTTCAATGTTTAGACCCATGAATTCCTAGTCATTTGATGCTTTAATAGGTTCTTGATTTAAACTTGATAGTTATGTATATATAAGTCCTCATATATGCATTTAAACAATCATAATCAAGATGATTCTAGTCTAGACACACACCAAATATCTATATTTATGCTCTTAAAGATTGTTTAAAATTTACAAGGTGTTAGTTACATCTTATATCAAAGTAAGAACTAGGTAAATGCTTATGTAATTTTACTTGATTCATTTTGGAGAGAAGGTGAAGTCCTATCACTCACTTGGGTTGGGATTACATTCATAGGCATAAAAATTACATTGAATCTAATTTCTTGCATGTAGGATATATAGATACAATTCCTTGAAGCTTGTGTGATCCAATTAACCTCACACTTATTTTATTCCCCTTGTAACATTTGTGATAAATTAGGTCAAAGACACCTAAAATTTAAACCTCCAATTCAACTTAAAAAAAACATAGTCCTACTTAATGTTTGAATATGCACTTTCCCAAAATAAATTAGAACTTGAAAATAGACAAATTATGCATTCAGTGTTAGGACATATAAATAAAAAACACATGTACACACTAGGAAACCTATTTATATTATATAGTATAGAAAATACGATCCATCAATTTTATCCCCTTTCAATACACACATATAGAGTTTTGGTCCATATGGCCTCAAAATATTATTTATAGCTCATAATTTCTATAATAATGTATATGCATGTGTATTTTCCTCATTGTTCACTGTTATTTCCATTTCATTACTTATTCAATAAATTTCCATAATTTTATTTACTATTGTATATGCATTCTAGTTATGATTACCTTAATTTATTATCATGTCTCATATCCACATTATTCCAATGTTTTATTTTTTTATTGCATGTTATTTATCCCTAAATTGAATATAGTTAAAACACATAGTAATTGATACTCAACATCAATGAATTCCTCTATATTGAGTGATCAAGGAAGGGAAATTTTCTCACCAAGGAAAGTGGCTAACCAAGAGTTAAATTTAGAAAAGAATCCAAATTTATTAAATCCCTAGACATGATGGATCCCATTAGTTTTAAAGTGGGAAAAAAATATCCCAAAAATGACTTGGGACTACTAGATAAGAGTAATGGTTTATTTTCTAAAAGTTGCAGTTTTTTTCAAACAAAATAAATAATACAACATAAATGACAATTTCAAAGGTTCTCAAAGAATTTTTTAGAGCTAAATTAGCCTCATAACATTTTTTTAGTGGTTTTAATATCTATTTAATGAGCCAATATTTTAGGAAGATATTATAGTCCAAAATCATAACATACCTAGAAATTTTGACCTTAAAAAGGTGGCCTACCTTAAATAGACATTATTAACAATTTATATTCTATTAGATATCTTATTCTTAGGATTTATTCTATTCACATGCCTATAAATGTTGAAACTATATTATTAGTTTTTAATTTTTAAATAAAATTCTTATTTGTATGCGTATGCATGTTGAGTGGATGTTATTATCTTTGTTTAACTTCAAAGTAATTTAATTTTTTTTGTTTTCTTTAGCTATAAGACAAGGGTTTATGTATTATGATTTAGAGTGAATAGATAATATATATTCCAAAAATATTTCTTTAATTTTAGAAAATATATTATTATCTTAAAATAATTTTTTTTAATGTTATTGTAAATCTATGTCAATTTAATATAGAAGAGTGTGGCTTTGTTATCTCACAATAGTTCCCAATATATATTGTGTTGTTCTTCAAGTTGAATCCTCAATATGTTTCAATAAAAGAGGTTTTTATGTAATCAAGCTAGCACAATATACCAAAATAAGCTTAAATATTAAGAAGTCACATTTTCTTTTTGAATACCTTTTTATCAAGGAAAAGAAGATATATGTTGAAGCATATCAGCTACATGGAAAAATAATACTATTTTAATACCATATTATAAGTAATGTCCACATAAAAGAAAGAGCCTTATTTTAGGTAAAATCTTCATTAGTGTATGAAAGCATTGTTTTCATGTAGAAGTTCTTTTATAGAAAGAAAAAATGATTTCATATAATTGAGTCTAGTTGAAAATGTTTACAAGTCTTGGAGAATATTTTTGTTATAAAGATTATTTTTGTAGGGTGAAGAAAAAAAAATATCTAAATAAATAGATAAAATAATTATAACACATATTGGCACTTTGAGAATTCACAAAGGAGCCAATATATCAAAAATAGAATTCATGATTGGATTCCTTGAACCCAAATAACTTTAAGTGGAATTATTATGAAATTTGGTTGATTTGATTAAGAGATATATGAATTATTTGAAATTTGAATTCATGATAGGATTCATTGACCTAAAAAATATCTAAGGAAATTTTACTATGAAATTTGGTGGATTTGATTAAGACATCTATGCAGTATTTGCAAGGAATGTCTACAAGAATTGAAAGATTAACTAGGATGAAAATGTGAACATTTATTTCAAAGGTAATTTTTGATTAAATATTTGGTAAGTGGTTGAAATATTTATGCTAAATTATATTTTTAATTTTTATTTGTTATTATTGGGAGATCATATTAGAGACCAAACCACAAAATGAAAGGAGATAAAATCTTTTTAAAGTTTCATTGAGATAACCTACCAATGATAAGTATTATTTTTTTAGATTTTCCATATGGATATATATTTCATTCTATTTCAACTATCAAAAAGTACGTTTAAAGTGAGATAATATTATGTGGTCATAGTTATAGGTATCTATCCCTAAAATACATTATATATATATATATATATATATCATGCATTTTAGGGATAGATACCTATATCTATGACCCCCCCCCCCTCCCCCGCCCCCCGCACACACACACACACATATTAAAGTTGATAGAGTTTTTCCTAAGGTCATTTACAAATTGTTTATTAAATAAAAAAGTGATCCTATAACTCTATAAAAGGGGAAGTAAAATGTTGTATTTGAATTATAAGCCTAAATTAAAGTGTTGGATGGTGGAGTATGATCTTATTTTAATTCCTAGTTCGTGATAGGGGGTATGGGCAGGAAACATCCCCCTCCACTATGGTTGTTTCTCCCTTGCCCCTGACCCCCACTCCCCCCACCAAAGCAAAATTTTGTTAAAAATACACTATATAATATTGTAATTTCATAGTAAATTAGGACCATTCACTATTAAGTTACATATTGTGCATTTTTGCCCTATATGTAAGCCTCATTTTTATATGAAGGCATTGTATTTAAGGTGGAAAGTTGTATGTGAGTGAAGAGGATATTACAATGGTTGTATTTCAAGTTTTTCCCTTCATTTTTTGGACTGAATAATAAGGATAGACTATTTCTATGTGGGTGTAGCCCATATTGGGTGAAACACATTAAATATGTGTCTCTATTATATTATGTTTTTTGCATTTTATTTCCATCTTTAATTCATTAATATTTCTCTATGTTTTATATTTCTAACAACTGGTATTAGAGTTGAAGGCTTATTTGGCAGATAAACTCATAAGAAAAGAGGGTTTTTGGTTCAAGTGGGAGCAATGGTGGAAGAAGGCAAGTTTAAGGTCAAAATGTTTAGAGGCCAAAACTACCAGCTATGGAAGATGCAAATAGAGGACTATCTATATCAAAAGGATATTTTCATACCATTGGATGGCATAGAAAAGAAGCCAATAACTATAAAGGTTGAAGATTGGGAGGTTTATTAATAAAAAGGCACTTGGAACAATATGGCTATGCCTAAAAACATTGGTGACCTTTAATATTTCAAAAAAAAAGACAATAGAGGATGTGATAAAAGAATTATATAAAGTGTATGAAAAACCCTCAACCTCCAACAAGGTATTTCTTATGAAGCATTTATTTAATCTATAAAAGTTAGGTGGGTTTTTTGTGGATCATTTAAATGAATTTAACATAGTCACAAATTAGTTAAGCTCTATAGGAGAAAAGTTTGATGATGAGGTTAGGGATATTTTAATTATGTGCTCATTGTTAGAAAGATATAATGGCTTATTCATGGTTGTGAGTAATTCTATCTTTGGTTCAGACACTTTAAAGTTTGATGATGTTATGGGTGTTATGATTAGAAAGGAAATATGATAGAAAAGCATAAGTGAGACATTAAGTAATGTTTTGACTATGGAGAATAGGGGAAGATAAAAGAATAGAGGAAAGGTCCCAGAGAATCATGGTAAGTCTAAGAAGGGCATATCTAAATCTAGAGGAATGTTGGTGTGCTATATTTATGGGAAAAAAGGACACTTGAGGAAAGATTATTGGTTTCAAAAAGGTAAACAAGGAGATGGACAACAAGATAACAGTCAGGAAGCAAATGTAGCAGGTGATGTGTTACAAGATGCTTTAATCACTTCTTTAGATAATATTAATGATTCTTGGGTGTTATATTTAGGGGATTCATTTTATGATACACCCCATAAGAAATATTTTCAAGACTATGTTTAAGGTGATTTTGGATAGGTTTATTTAGGTGATGGTGAACCCTATAAAATTATAAAAAAGGTTAAGATACAGATAAAATTATAAAAAGTAAATAAATAGTTGTTGAAAGAGGTGAGGCATGTTCTTGAGTTGAGAAGAAATATAATTTTAGTAGGGCAGTTGAGAAGTGAGGGCTGCATAGTTACATTTGTATAAAATTCATGGAAGGTCACTAAAGGATCACTGGGAATAGAAAATGGAGAAAAGTTATGCACTTTATATTTATCTAATGGTAATGTTGACTCTTCTATTGCTTTAGCTTCCACAAAAGTGGATACAAAATTATGGCACCATAGACTAGGGCATATGAGTGAGAAGGGGATGTAAGTTCTCCACTCAAAGAGTTTGTTTCTATAATTGAATAAGGTGGATTTGGAATTCTATGAGCATTGTGTGTATGAAAAATAAAAGATATTCAAATTTCTAAGAGTTGGGAAGATAAATAAGGACAAAAAGTTAGAGCTTGTGCATATAGATGTATGGGGACTACTTCAGGTATCATCCCTTGGTGGTTCTTATTATTATGTTACTTTTATTGATAATGTAACTAGAAAAACTTGGGTTTATTGCATAAATTGTTTTTTGATATTTTTGATACTTTTAAGAAATGGAAAGCTTTTGTTGAGAATGAGATAGGAAATAAGTTGAAGTGTGTTAGATTAGATAATGGAGGTGAATACTGTAGCAAGGAATTTGATAATTACTATTCTTCACATGGTATTCATAGAGATAAGATGGTTCTAAGAACACCACAACAAACTGGTGTGTTAGATGTGAACTTTGTGCACAAATTACTCAAATTGATTATAATGTCTTATTATTGGTCTAAAATTTGATTATATTAGAATTAGAAGTCAATGTCAGATGTGTTGGATATGTTATCCCATTTAGGATGTTACCAAAACCAATTAATAAAGACACACATCTCATACAAGAAATATTATAGAAAAGGGCAATCTAGAGCACCCAAGTGCAAAATTGGTAGTTTGACTTGAAATGATCTAATCAAAGTTAGCTAGCCCAAAAATTACATTGCCCCATTTAATGATACCCTAGCCAAAATTGGCATTGGAATATACTAATTTCAATTTATTTAATGTGATTTAGTGTTTTTAGGCCAAATTTTGCACTTTGGTAGAAATTGGTCAAAAGCCTAGTTGAAGGTCATTGGTGGCTAGATTTAGGTGTCTATAGTTTGCCCCTATTTTGGAAGGCATTACAAGTTATAAGCACAATAATGTCTTCTCAAAAAATGAAAAGTTCATATATGCCTACAACTAGAATGATGATAAACTAACTATATGAATTATCCTCATCAAGAATTTGGAATAAGGGACATTAATGAGGTATGGGAAGTAATAAAGAGGTATGGGAGATCCATAATCCTAAAATTTGTAGCATTTATGGCCTAGGGATGTCTTCCAAAGAAATGAGGTCACCTGATGATATAGATATTTAATATTCATTTCTAAAACCAAGTTTTCAACAAGTTTCCATGGAATTATTAATTAGGCCTTGATTTGGATTAATTAGCTCTTAAACATGATCAAGCACTTTATGAATAAATTACTTAAATTGATCAAAATGCCTTGTTATTGGTCCAAAATTTAACTAGATTGGAATTGGAAGTTAATGTTAGATGCATTAGATCCATTATCCCATTTAGGATGTTTCTAACACCAAATAACAAAGACATGCATCTCATACAAGAAATTTGATAGAAAAGAGCAATTCAGAGCACCTAGGTGTAAAATTGGCATTTTAACTTGAAATGATTTGATCAAAGTTAGTTGGACCATAAATTATATTGGCCCATTTAGTGATACCCTAGCTAAAATTGGCACTTGAAAATGTCAATTTCAACTCATTTAATGTGCTTTAGTGTTTTTAGGCTAAATTGTGCACTTTGGTGGAAATTGGTCAAAAGCCTAGTTTGAGGTCATTGGTGGCTAGATTTAGGTGTCTACATTAGAAAGGATGAATAGGCCAATCATGGAGAATACAAGGAGAATGAGATTACATGTAGGGTTAACCTTATAGTTTTAGGTAGATGTTATGGATACTGCTATTTACTTAATAAACAAAGATCCTCCAAGTCCTTTGGATGGTGGCATTTTATAAGAATCATGGATATGTAAAAAGGTAAATTATTCATTCTTAAAGACTTTCAATTGTGAAGCATTTTTCCATATTGATAAATAAAATAAAATCAATCTTGAAGCAAAATCCAATAAATGTACTTTTATTGGATATGGAGTTAATGATTTTGGTTACTATTTATGGGATTTTAAAAATCATAAAATCATTAAGAGTATAGATGCGATCTTTAATGAGAAGGTCATGTATAAATATTAGTTTTAGGAAAAGAAACAAGAAAATATAAATATAAAATATGCAGTACTTAATAAAATCACAATAAATGAAATTCTAAAAGTGCTAAAAAATTAGAATGTGCAACAAATACAATAATAAGTACATCAAACTCCTGAAAGTGTAGTTAAAAGATATACCAAAGTAAGTAGACTCCCTAATGATACTCTCCTTCACTTTATTATTTATTATTAACTGATGGTAGTGAGCCAAAAAGCTATGAAAAATCAATGTAGGTAGAAACTAGAAAGAAGTGGGAGTAAGGCATGAAAGAGGAGATGGATTGCTTAGTACATAACCAAACTTGGGATTTGGTTTAGCTATTTTTAGGTAAAAAAGCATTGTAGAATAAATGGGATTATAGGTTAAAGGATGAAGATGGAGGCAAAAAGAGATACAATGCTAGACTTGTTATAAAAGGGGTTTACACAAAATAAAGGTATTGATTTTGATGAAATATTTATCCAATTGTAAAAATAAATTTCATAAGAATTATTTAGTTTTGGTAGCAGTAGAAGATTTGCACTTTGAATAGTTAGATGTTAGGATCGATTTCCTTCATGGTGATTTGGAGGAGGAAATATATATGGATAAGTCATATGGATACAAAGTAAAAGGTAAGGAAAAGATGGTGTGCAGGTTAAAAAAGAGTTTGTATGGTCTAAAGCAAGCTCCAAAATAGTGGTATTTGAAATTTGATATGTTTATGATAGAACAAGGTTATAGTAGATGTCATTTTGACCACTGTGTTTACTTTAAAAGATTAGATAATGGCAACTATATTATCTTATTATTATATGTACATGACATGCTTATTTTAGGGTCTAACATGTAGGATAGAAATTATCCCAAAAGAAAATTAGAAAATTCATTTGAAATGAAGTATTTGGGTGTTGTAAAGCAAATCCTTGGTATGAGAATAATAAGAGATAGGAAAAATAGAAAATTGACATTGAATCAAGAAGATCACATCAATAAGGTGTTAGTCAGGTTCAATATGCAAGATGTAAAACTTGTAAGTACATATTTGGGAGGACACTTCAAAATAAGCAAAGAATAGTGTCCTAAAATGTAGTAAGAAATCAATTACATGTCTAAATTTCCATATGCTTTAGAAGTTGAAATTTTAATGTATGTTATGATGTTCATAAGACCAAATATTACTCATGAAATAGGAGTTATCAAAAGGTTTATGAATAATCCAAGAAAAGAGCACTGGGGTGTAGTTAAGTGGATTCTCAGGTACTTGAGAGGGATCACTAATAGACAGTTGTGCTATGAAGGTTTAGATGTTACCTTACAAGAATATGTTAAAGTAGACATGGTTGGAGATTTAGATGGTAGGAGTACCATATGTTATGTATTCACTATGGTGACACACCATTTATTTTTATTTCAAAATTGTAGAAGCTAGTTGCTTTGTCAACTACATAGGCAAAATATGTTGTAGCTACAAAAGCAAACAAGGAGATGATATACATGCAATGGTTCATGGAAGAGTTGATGAAAAATCAGGAATATTATAGGTTGTATAGTAATATCTAGAGTGTAATTCATTAATAAAAGAAACTAAAATTCCACTCACAAACCAAACATATACAACCTAGGTATCACTTCATTCATTTAGGTTTGGAGGATGGTCAACTGAAGTTGGAAAAGATCTATATGAGTCAAAATCCTACATATATGCTATCAAAGGTAGGTAGTAAAGAGAATATGGAGATTTGTTTAGCTTTAATAGGTCTTCAAGGATAAAAAGGAAGATGAGAAGCATTCTAGGGTCAAATTTCAAAGAAAATTCCAAGGAAGAGTTGTAGCAGTGGAGTTGTAACAATTAGTCTCTAAGTGGGAGATTGTTTGATGGTGGAGCCTGATCTTATTTTAATGCCCAATTACTAATAGGGGGTGTGGCGGGGAAATGGCCCCCACTATGGTCATCCCCCACCCCCCAATTTTTTTTTAAATGCACTATAAAACATTGTAATTTCATAGTAAATCTAGACCATTCACTATTAGGTTGCAGATCTAATGGTCTAAATTACGTTTGTGCATTTCTTCCCTATATGTAACCCTCCTTTTGATATGAATGCATTGTAATCATGATAGCATGTTGTATGTGAGTGAAGAGGAATTTTAGTTGTATTTTAGGTTTTTACCTTCATTTGTTGGATTGAATAATAAGGACTGGCTATTTTTGTGTGGATGTAGCCCATATTGGGTAAACCACATTAAATCTGTGTCTCTATTGTGTTGTGTTTTTTGAATTTTATTTCCATATTTAATTCATTAATATTTCTCTATGCTCTATATTTCTAACATTAAATTTAATAATTTTAATACTAGTAATCCTCAAATAATAGAAAACATTATTGTTTTAGTGGTGATAGAGTCCCAAATTTAAGATAAGGTAATATTTCCATAGTCAAAATGACACACTAGTTGTTTGATGTTATCTCTATATTATTTTTTATATAATTTTATCTTGAACACCTATTTTATCCATTAGAACAAAATGGATTCAATCATGAAAACTATAGTTATTGGTCCTAGATTTAATGGGAAAAACTACATGTATTAGGGCTACATAATTAATATTATTTATATCAAAATATTTTTGGGATCGTATGTGTGATAGATATGATAAATATGAAAAAAAAAATGAAATTTTAACTTTGATGTTGGAAAAAAATTGAAAGATTTATAAAAATAGGATAATGAATCACTTTCACTTCTTGGTGCAGTAATTGATGAAATGATATTTCTTAAAATTAGTGATGCTACAAATTTTGAAAAAGCATATGAGATATACTAAAAAATTCATATGATAAAGTGGATTTTTACAAATTAAAAACATTTTAAATTAGTTTTTTAAAGCATCAAAAATATTCAAAGTGAATCCATTAATGATTAAATCACTAATGTTAATGATCTTTGTAATTAAATTTCATTCCTTAAAGAAGACGTGAGTGAGAAATTTTTTATTCAAAGATTATTAGTGTAGTAAAGATGCTTGAAATGGTGAAATTTACTAAGGTCTATATAGATCTCTATAAATTTAATGTTGATGAGTTGTGTGGTCCTTTGTTATAAATATAAGAGAAACATAATGCTTCTAGTGAAAGCTTAAATCATGCTTTTACCACTAAGAAAAAAATTAGAGATAAGGACAAATAGAAGGGTCACCATAAAAATCCACAAAGATGTAAATTTAAATCTTGAGTCTAAGGAAGAGGAAGAAGTGAATGTCAAGGAAAGAGACATATAGGAATATCATTCAATATATACTTATATTGTAAAAATTATGGACACTTTTGAGATATTTTTAGATTAAATAAAGCATATATGCAAAAGAGACCAGCCAACACAATTATGATGGAGGATGAAAATAAAATTTTGTTTCATTCAACCCACATAGAACATGATGAAATATGTTTTTCATATTGATATAGATTTCAAAAACACATATCTTGGATAGTGATTATTTAGTGAAAGTGATATTTGGGGATTACTCTCAAGAAGTGAAAGGAAAAGTAATATTATCATTCTTACAAGTGATGAAAAGTCTAAGCACATCAAGGATAACTTTCCAACACCATCATTAATTAATAATTTATTATATTTTGATTTTTTTTAGAATTAAAAGCTAGAATTTGATGATAAATAATATGCCATCAAGAATAAGTTTAATAATAATTTTATAGTGGCAAAAGGTGAAAAGACACTAAAGAATATATTCAAACTCACATGTTCTCTGTGAGAGTCACAAGTCTTAAATGACATAGAGAGTGTGGGTAACATGATCTGGCATCATAAGAATTATTATATAATTTAAGAATGGTTAAATTTATTTTTACAAGTTAATTTGAATGGTTGAAGGACTTTTGTTTTTAGTTTTGTTGATAGTTTTTAAGGGTGTGTGTTGAAATATTTCCCAAGGGAAAGGTATGAATAACCAAGAAAAAATTGGAATCGGTTCATTGTTATGTTTTTTTGGATATGGATACTTTATTAATTGTAAATTAAAAACATTTATTGACATTTATAGATGATTACTGAATAAAAACTTAGGTATAGTTCTTGAAAGAAAAGTTTGAAGTGTGTCAACATTACCTACAATTCAAGTCTTTTAAGAGAAGAAAATAGGTGAAATAAAATTGACCCCAAGGATAAGCAATTAGGGAGAGTTTACTTTAAATGAAATTATAGGTTAATACAAGAGACATTAAATATAAAATAACTTACTGATTTATATATAACCCAACAAAATGGTTTTGTTGAAAATAAAAATAGACCCATTGTGGAGATGATAAAGATCATAGAGTCAAAGCAAATTGTTAATGAATTTTGGGCTGAGGTAATTCATACAAAAATTTATATTATTAATAGTTTCCCTAAATTATTTTGATGAGAATACTCATGAGGAAGCATGGTTGGGTCATAATATTAATGTGGATAAATATGATGCCCTAATGAAAAATGATATGTGGGACCTAGTGAAAATACCACTTGAAAATAATGTCATTAGTATAAAATAGGTTTATGAAGCTAAGTATATATATGATGGGTATACCGATAATCATAAGTCCTATATAGTGACTAACGAATATGTAAAATAATAAGGTATTGACTACAAACATAGCTATACACTAGTATTAAAAATGGATACACTTAATATGAATATTACATTAGTTTTACAACACTATTGGAATATTCATTAGATTGATGTAAAATTGAATTTTAAATGGTTATATTTAACAAGAAATATTTGATATTTTGAGTTAAATGGAAATGAATACTTGGTATTTAGTTTGAAGAAGTAGTTGTATGGGATTTAACAAACACCTAGAGTATGGTACTATAGGATTATTTTTTACTTATAGTATAAAGGCCTCATAATGATTAGTAAAATCCTAATAATTTACATTATGATTGTTGACCAAGCCATTCTTAGTATGTTTATTTAATTTATATTAGGAACAATTTTTATTTTTAATAATAATTTAAGTAACCTATGATTACGTAGTTTGAAATGACAAACCTTTGAGAGATACATTGTGATATGGATGAGAGGGGATATAATTTTTGTGTCACAACCCAAGAATTTCATAAATATACTATATATGTTTTACATGACATTGTAAGCAACAAAGAAGTTGTGTTTGTTTCAAAGTTATCTAGAAATAAAGACTGTAACTTTAGTCAACAACACCTTATATAAATAATTGATTGGAAATTTGTTCTATTTAATTACAACTCAATAATATAAAATCTTTTCAGTCCTTGTATCAAGGCTCATGGTGAAGCCTAAGTTGATTCATTGAATTGTAGATAAAAAGATCCTCATATATATTATTAACATAATTGGTTATGGATTAAATTAGATGGCATTAATGTATTCAAGTTTGTTTAGTGTTTACCCTATTTTTAGATTAATGTGAATTAGAATAGGATAAACTAGAATAACTAATTTAGAGTTTAATATATGACACTTAAGCATAAATATAAATGTAACTAATTGATATTGATCTAATAATGTAATCTACTAGTATTTGGAAACTATTTAGGAGATCAAGATACTTAGCTTCACTCTTTTCTTAGTTGATTATGACTATGTCATGACAAAAATAATGGATTTAAATAAGGAATTTTGATGTTTAGATATGGAATTGTGTCTTTATGTGCATAGGGTCACTAATGTCAAACCTACTATGAATTTTTAAAATGTATGTGACTTGAGGATGATGTTACTATCTTGAGATATTTTACTTCTTTTTGGATATATATTATGATGCACCTATTTGATGTCTCTATATATATGATATTTAACCCTTGATTGTGTTCACAACTTAAAAATATGTTTGATTCTCTTTGAAAACTTAGGTTCCCTTTAGAAGGATAATAACCTATAAAATGTGGGGAAGTGTAATTGGGATGAGCTGACCCTAATCACCCAATTAATGATTGACTTATACCTACATATCCAATACTCTAAAGAGGGAAGTCATGCCACATATAGTTATTCCCCTTAGTGTGATTATGAAATTAAGTTATTTAACTATATGAATACACCTACAAATATAGATTTTATCTAAATAATGTTGACACTTGACATGGCTTAGTGTGATTCAGACTTGGTTGATGACTACTACTAGTGACTAATTTGCAATTTGAAAATAATAGGGTAGATTTTATCAATGTACAATAGTATATTTGATAGATATTAGAGAAATAAATATGGATAATAAGGTTGAATTTGTTTTTTTTATATGCACTCAATTTTTTAATTTCATATTCCATTAACACGTTAAGTGAATGGGCTAAGCTATGTGAATGATTTGATTTTAAAAAAATATTATTGCTAAGTAGAGGATAGTAATGATAACCCCATAAAAATAACATTGACTTTATTATTTGAGTCTAATTTTATTGTCTAGGAGATGTAATTACAAATGTGGTTACTTGGAAATGTTTGAGTATGATATATAACTAATTTAACACAAAATGAGAGGTTATTTTTGGTGATTGATAGAAACTTAGAATGGAATAGGCTCATAATTAGCATCCAGGTGTGTGGGAATGAAAAATAAAAGTTATTTGGAGATACACAAGTCATGTAAGATAAGTGCAGGTCAATATTAGCATTTAAAAATGTTAAATACAAGATTTTGGTATCTACAAATTCCCCCATTTTATTTTAATATTATAATTCAATGAAAATGCTATATTAAAAATCCATCAGGTTGTGGTGTAGTGGTAATAAGGGATGCATACAAAATAGGAAACCCAAGTTAAAATCCCAGTCCATGATAAAATGTGACCCACTTTGTGATGGATTACTCCACTCAAGGGGTACCATGATAATGTGGTCTTTATGTCATGGGCACTTAGTGATTGAATACCAATAATGGTTACAAGTTAGACTTAGGGCCTAATGATATCCCTAGTTACCATAACAAAAAGACTAGATTAAAATGATAAAGATATAAATAAGTGTTTATGACATGATTTATCTTTGGGAGAAGGCTCAAAATGTGTAAGCCACTCCAAGAAAACTTGTAATGAAAATGTTGTAGTCAATGTCCATAAAATGAAAATTTGAAATCTGAACTATATCTGAAACTTAAAATTTGAAAGAGAAAGGAAAGAACACACCTATATGTGAGAAAAACATGTTTCCCTATAAATTATTGGATATTTTTCTTTGTTTAAGCATTGGAGAATTTTGTTTAGCTACTAAATCACATGGTGAAATTGATGGTGATCAATACCAAATTTGAAATTTAACCAAGGCAAGGGCCATGGATTGGAATAAATGCTCCCAACCCACATATAACTAATCCAACACTGATATTGAAATCCCAAGATGATAAGGTGGGAACTACATAATGGGTTTGCTATGGTTAATTCCATGGTCCTTGATTGTGATTGAACCTAAATGTACATTACATCAAACATCATTAATCAACTATTGAAAATGGAATTATAGATTACATTTTGATTCACTCTTAAAAAAACTTTATAAATAATTGTAAAGGTGAAAATTTGTAAATGTGCATGAACCAACATCATGTCCCACTAAATTGGTGCCAACTAAATTTTTTCATAATGTGTATGAACCAACATTATTCCAAAATGAAATCTAAAATAGTGTATATGTGTATGAATGAACATCATGCCCAACTAAATTTGTATTTTAAAATAGAGTAAACATACCCTACACATACCCCCAATGTATCTTAATCTATATCAATATGAAATATTCCACTCATGGAGTACATATGCCCTTAAAATAGGTCTAAAAACTAAAAATAACTATCCCCATATAATATTTAAATCATTTAAACTCTAAAATATTTATACTTTACTCAAATATTCTCATGGAGGTTTTAGTCTCTATGTAAAATCCCACTAGTATGCCCCATTTTGAGTGAGGGATGAATCTTGTAATTTCTCATATTAAAAGAGAAGTGAAATGTACCATATCATGTATGAATAAAATATCATGTAAAATCATGTCTACATGTGTAGAGTATGCAATCATAGTAATCTATATATCATCAATGCATGTATGAAAAACTTGTAATTTGTTATCCTTGAATTTAGAAAGCTCAATTCATAGCATAAACCCTACTAAACTTGTCTATTTCATAGCCCATGATCTCCAAGCACATGAAATGAGGCCAATCACTACCTCCTTGGGATTGTTTTTTCCCCAAAAAATTAGTTTTTTAGGGAGTTTTCCATCTCATGTAGTTTAGAGAAATTTATCCAAACTACACCAAGTTTGAATCGATGCAAACTAGAGAATATTCTCTTGATTGCACCTCTAGGTGCAAGATCAGAGAAGTTATTTTCCATTGCACATGCAGGGTCAAAATATTTATCCACTCTTACAAAGGGACCCACCACTTCTTTGGTAATTTGTTCAACCATTTTCATGGAGAGCCAAATAATAGTTGTAAGAATAGGTCATTTAGAGGTCCAAAATTTCAAGTCAAGGAGGCTAAAGTGTTTTGGCTCCATTATATTGTATGGTAGGTTCTCCACAAGTCATTTCTTGGCCTCTCATAAACTTGAGTTATTCCTCAAGACCAAGTCAAGTTCTTTGAATGACTTGACTTATAAAAATTTCATGAGTAGAATTAATCTAGGTTTATGAACCCAAATTACTCCATACAATGCTTTATAGGTTTTCAATGATGCATGCCTTTAGGTTTTCCAAGGATTAAGTCTTAAATTGATTTATAAGTAGTGAGAAATGAGAGGTCTAAAGTAAGTAATAGGTATTAGGAAACCTAAAATGGTCTTGATAATGACTCTCAAAAGTGGCCCTTCAAAAAAAAAATTGAAGGGCCTTTCTTGCCTTATTCCCCCCAAGTCTCCCTCCAAAACTTTTTTGAAGGGTAATTTTTTTCTAAAATGTCCCTGTGAAATTTTCCAAAGGGCACTTTTCTTTCTAAGTGACCCTTCAAAAAATTTCTACATATACCTAGTCAAAAAGAGCTTTTGCAAGAGTAGTTAGCAAGCATGTAGGTGGCTCCTCAATCTTCAAAGCATCATAGCATGGCTCTCACAAATTTTCCAAATAATCTTTTGGAGCCTTAAACTAAAGTTTAATATCCTCTACCCTTCTATCTCACACTCATTATAGGAGATAAATTGGTCCACAATTGTATTATGGATAGTGGACCAAGCACTACTATTATGCCTAAAGTAGTGGTTGATAAGCTAGGTTTGAACTATAAGCCATAAAGTGAAGGTGTGTTATAGCTAGATGGAACTCCAACTAAGATGGTAGGATTGGTCAAAAGTCTAAAAGTGTTTTTACATGGCTGCCCAAGTTTCCTTATCATGCAAGATATTGTGGTGGTGGACCTTCCATCACACTTTGCTATATGCTTGTCTAGGGATTTTATGACCAAAATAGGAGTATACTTTTATATTGATTTGTCCTTTATAGATTTCAAGACAAGGTATGGAATTAAGGTAACCAAAATGACTTAGACCTTAGAAAGGTTCCACATTGAGCCATACTTGGAGACAATGACAAATCAAAAATATCTAATCAACAAGGAGGAAGAGGAGGTCTTGAATAGTGAAACATCTTCTCCTCTTGAAGGTATTTCTAACCTCTATCTTGACAAGTACATAACTAAAACACATGACCTTTATCCTTACACTTTCATTGAGGAAACTAATTTGGGAGTTTACTACATGCATGAGGAAAATATCCCAATTCTTTCACTCACCAATGAATATCATGAGCTTGATGGAATGTGGGAAATTTTCTTTGATGGTTCAAGGAAAAAATTAGGTGTAGGAGATGGTGTAATGTTGGTTTCCCCATCAAATAATCACTACTACTCTTCTTATAGGTTTCACTTCAACTGAACTTGCAATGTGGTAGAATATGAAGGCTTAGTTCATGGTCTCCAATGGGCAAAGAAGAGAGGAATCAAGCTTTTAAAAGTCTATGGAGATAGCGAGTTGGTCATTCATCAAGTGAGAAGTCAAGATATAGACAATAACCCCTTGCTCATGTATTACAAGCATAGGTTATGGAATCTACTTGAGTATTTTGACGCCTTCAACATCCATCCTATACCAAGATACTTGAAGTAGAGATTTTGCATGTTGATAGACTAGTTACAATAAGAGCATGTTTTGACTCAACTATTGATGTTCAACAAGAGAAATATCAATATCATATCAAGATCATTGTGAGACCTTACATTTTGGATAATGAAGTGTCATGGAAAGTGCTTGAAAGTGATGAACACATTACACACTTATTGTAAAATGAGGTAGGATTCTCTTCAAGAAATAAAAAGAAGTTGCATGATCATTATGAAGAGAAGATTATACAATTGAAGACAAATAAAATACCCAAGGGGATGATTACCTTAGAGAGTGTCTTCAATGAGGATGATCAAAATAAAAACCAAAGAATGAGCATGTCAACAAAAGAACAAAACTATGAGAGAGTTCTAATTTTTAAGGACAAACTTTTGAAGATTGGTGAGGCTTGTTCTTAGTTGGAAAGGCAAGATTTTATTACATTATGCAAAGAGTTTCATGACATCTTTGCCTAGGAATACAAGGAATTGAAGGGCTTCAACCCAAGTCTAGCTCATCACACCATTGAGTTGGAGCATGGAGCTAAACCGGTAAGACAAAAGCAAAGGTGTATCAATCCCAAGGTAGAAGAACTCATGAAGAAAGAGTTAACCAAATTGATTTAGTCTAGGATTATCTTTCCTATCAAGCACTCAAATTGGGTAACTAGCCTTGTGATGATTCAAAATAAGAATGGATAAATCAAACTTTGTGTGGATTTTCATGATTTAAATAAAGTGTCTCTCAAGGATCATTACCCACTCTCTTCATTGGAACAAATTCTACAATTTGTTTTAGGTTCTCAATGTTTCTTACTTCTTGATGGTTATTCAGGTTATAATAAAATATTGGTAAATAAAGGGGATCAATTCAAGAAAACCTTCACAACCAAGTGGTGGACATTTACCTACAAGAATATGCCATTTGGTTTATCCAATGTTGGAGCTATATTTCAAAGGGAAATGGACATGGATTTCAAAGTTTGATCAATAAGTTTTTGCTTGTTTACCTTGATGATATAACCACATTTTCAAAAGATGTTGCTGATCATATGAGACATCTAAGGTAAGTGTTTAAGAAGTGTAGAGAGTATGGCATATTCCTCAATCCAAATAAGTGCATCTTTATTGTCCATGAAGGTAAGATTTTGGGTCATGTTATTTCAAAATAAGGCTTATCTATTGATCCTGAAAGGATTGAAGTTATTCTAGGCTTGTATTTGCCTCAACACAAGAAAGGGATGAAAATTTTATTGGGAAAAATAAAATTTATAGGGAGGTTTATCTCAAACTTTACAACTGTGGTAAAGCCTGTCATAGCCATGATAAAAAAGAATCAAGTTTTTACTTGGAAAAAGGAAGGTAAAGGAATCTTTAGGTAATCAAGTAAACAATTGCAGCCTCTCCCACTCTCTTAAATATGATTTTTTCTAAATATTTAATTTTTATACTTTTTCTAACATTAATACTATCTCAGCTATGCTTATGCAAAAGAATGATGAATATGTTGAACAACCAATTGCTTTGTTCATCCAAGGCTTAGAAGACTATGAAGTGAGATTTTATTTTGTGGAGAAGAAATCTTTAACCATCATTAGAGGTTTGAAAATGTTAAGGCATATGGTTTATAATAACAAGATCCATATCATGGTTTCCCATCCTAACACCAAGGAGTTTTTCCTAAGCAAGGATCTCAATGAGAAGAGAGTTGGATGGATCACAAAGGTGATGGAATATGAAATTAACATCAAGGTAACTAGCCTAATAAGAGGAAGAGGTTTATGTGAGCACTTAGAATTTGACTTTCAAGAGATAAAAGAGAAAACTTTGGTAGATTAAGTTCAAGACTAGCCAACTGATCAAATGCAAAATCAAAGTTGGACACAAGACATCATTGGTTTTCTTCAAAATGGTGAGTGTTCCAATGGCTTGAAAAAATCTCAAAGAAGGTATTTTAGGCTATGAGCTATTCCTTATTGTCTTTTGGATGGCATTCCCTTTAAGAAGGATATGATAAATGTGTTGTTAAGATGCATTAACAATGACCAATTTGATATGCTACTAGAAAATTTCCATAATAGTGTAGATGGTGGTCAATTCTCTCCTAGAACAATAACTACAAAAATAATGAGATTTGGTTACTATTGGCCTAGTCTTTTTAAGGACTTTATCATTTGGCTAAGGTTTGTCCTCAATGTGCTTTCTTTGTTGGAAAACAAAATCTTTCTGCCCTTCTATTGAATCTTATCTAAGTTGACTAGCCTTTCATATAATGGGGCCTTGACTTCATTAGCATGATCAACCCTCCATCAAGTGTTAGACACAAATGGATATTGACTACTAGAAACTACTTCACAAGATGGGTAGAGGATGTTGCTTTGAAGGAAGAAAATTAAAATGCCATCTTGGAATTTTATGATAGCATTATAAAAAGGTTTGGAGCTCCTCATGTCATCATCTTAGATAATGCACTTGATTTCATAAGTGATAATACTTTTTATTGGGTAGCAAAGAGTGGAGTTCATTTGAGCATCTCATCCAACTACTACCCTCAAGGAAATGGATTGGCTAAAACTACCAACAAGAACCTCATCAAGATCATGAAGAGGATGCTGGAAACCAATCAAAGAGAATGGTATAACAAGCTAAATATAGCCTTATGGGTAGATAGAATCACTCCCAAAAAATCAATTGGTAATTCTCCCTTTATACTTGTCTATGGGAAAGAAGCTAGGCTATCCATATCACAAGAGCTCCCTACCTTGGAACTTGAAAAATAGATATAATTACTTAAAAACACTCCCATGGAGGTTAGATTGATAAAATTAATGTAGCTATGAGAGGCAATAGATGATGCACACAAAGCTTTGGAACACCATCAAGTTCTCATGAAGAAATCCTTTGATAAAAGGGCAAGGGCAAGAGAGTTCAAAGAAGGTGACTTGGTCTTGAAATGGGATGAAGATAGAGTAAAACCAAGCAAACATACAAAATTTAATACCTTTTGGAGTGGTACTTACATTATCAACAAGTGAAAGAAAATAAACTCCTTTCATCTATCCAAAATGGACTGAGAAGAGCTACTTATTCTAGTGAATAGAATCCATTTAAAGCCTTGTTTTTGACCTTTGTTGGCCATGTCTTGTATATAATTTGTTTTGGTGTGTTTCCTTTGTTTTGTTTGTTTTCCCTAAGTGCTTTTTAACATAGGTGTGTTTTCCTTCTCTTTATTTGGTTTGTGTCTCTACCTTGTGTGTGTAATCAACCCAACTAGTGTGTTTTTGAACCGAAGCTTGTTTAGTTCTCTTTTAAGTACCTATATGTGTGAATCCATGCCCAATGGAAGGATTCAGGTGACTGGTCTTTGACATATCAGGCATGCCTCCCCTTATAATTTCCAAGAATGTTGACCAAATTTCACCTTAGTATTATTTATTTAACCATTTTTATGGACAACCAAACATCAATTTCAAGAATAAGTCATTTCAAAGGTCCAAAATTTCAAGTCAAGGAGGCTAAAGTGTTTTGGATCCATTATAGTGTATGTTAGGTTCTCCACAAGTCAAATATTGGCCTCTCATAAACCTAAGTTTCTCCTCAAAACCAAGCTCAATTCTCTGAATGTCTTGACTTATAAAAAATTTGTGAGTAGAATTAATTCAAGTTTATGAACCCAAATTACTCCTTCCAATGCTTTGCAGGTTTTCAATGATGCATGAATTTGGGTTTTCTAAGGAGTAAGTCTTAAATTGATTTATAAGTAGTGAGCACTGAGAGGTTTGAAGTGAGTAAGTAATAGGGCTTAGGAAACCTAAAATGGTCTTGATAATGGCTCTCAAAAGTGGCCCTTCAAAAAAAAATTGAAGGGCCTTTCTTACCTTGTTCCCCCCAAGTGTCCCTTCAGAACTTTTTTGAAGGGCACTTTATTTTCCCAAGTGTCCCTTTAGAAATTTTTAAAGGGCACTTTTCTTTCTAAGTGACCCTTCAAAAAAGTTTCAAAGGTAACTTTTCTTCCCAAGTGTCCCTTCAGACTTTTCTAAAGGGTACTTTGTTGTCCAAGTGACCCTTCAGAAAAGTTTTGAAGGGAAATTTTCTTCCCAAGTGTCCCTTTAGACTTTTTTGAAGGGCACTTTGTTGTCCAAGTGACCCTTTAGAAAAGTTCTGAATGGAACTTTTCTTCCCAAGTACCACTTCAAAAAAATTTGAAGGGCACTTTGTTGTCCACATGACCCTTCAAAAAAGTTTTGAAGGGCACTTTTCTTCCCAAGTGATCCTTTAGACTTTTTTCGAAGGGAACTTTATCTTTGGAAATTCCCTTTGGAAAAGTTTCAAAGGGCCATTTCCTTTAGACGTGCCCTTCATAATTTTTTAAAGGGACCCTATGCCTTCCCCAAGTGTCCTTTGAGAAAAGTTCTCAAAGGAACTAGCCATTGCCTTTCGATCAAAATCCCTAAAATAATTCCTTTAGACAAACTATCTAAAGGAATTACTTTGAGAAAATTAATTGAAACATAAAATTGACCTGATGGATCCCCATGACATGCCATAAGACATCAAGTTTAATACATCCAACTAGTCATTGGGGTGCAAATATGATGTGCCATAAGATGTCAAATTCAAGGTGGCCAATTAGCCATTGAGATTCAAAGATGACGTGCCAAAAGATGTCAAATTCATGCCTAAAGTATTCAAATAATGAGTAAAGCCATTCAAATAACCTGATAGGGTCTTAAGAAAAGAAAAATTAGGTTTCAAAAGAGCTTTGATTATGACTTTTATAAGCAAAAGCAATCAAAGAACCCAAAAAAGTAAGTAAGAAGTAAAGTCACTTATAAAAATTGAATCGGTCTACAGTACAAAACATGGGAGATTTTAGGAAGATTCTAAGGTTTGTAATAGTGATCCAAGTCATTTATTATGGAGGGTCATCTCACAATTTATTTTATAGTGATCCTATTCATTTCAAGAGGGCAAATCAAAGAGAAGGACAAACTCCAATTGAATGAGAGAATAGTTGGAATCAATTTCACTAGGGTGGTGAATGCAAAACATTTTGGAGGATTCTATTTTGGCACCCAAGAGCTCTTTATTCTCTCCCTCTTTTTCTATAAATATGACCTATGGGTTCTTGTTTTATCATCCATATATAGTATGGTGAAGCCCTACTAGAATGTTTTGCCATTTTCTTGCCTTTGAGCAAAGAAGCATAAATCTATTTTCTTTCTAAGTTCTAGACATTTTCCTAGGAATGCAAGAGATATAGAGTGATAGAAAGTGATGTTTTATCCTTCTATTCTCTATCCTTCATGTTTTTGAGAAAAGAGTTGATCCAATAGGTCATGTAGAGTGGATTCTAGCTATATGAGATTTTGCACATGTGTAACCCTTTTTCTAGACTATACAGGTTGTCTTTTCTAGTTATTTACCTTGTGTGACCTCATTCATTTTTTATCTACTTTGAAATACTTATGTTTGAATCTTATAGAGATTGAGTTATTGACTATATTTTATTGTATTATACATAAGTATAGGTCATACATGTGGATACTAATTTTTGGTGTATCACTATCTTAGATTAGGATTTTCATTTATGAAAACTTTTGACTCTTTTCACTCATATAAACTAGTTAAATAGTTTTATTTCATAAAAATATAATACCGGGAGCTAGCCCTTTCAACCTAAAGGTCATTTCCACTTATAGGCACACCCATAGGCCTAGAAATGTCCCAATGTTGCCCAAATATGGAAAAGGCCTAAACAACCCTCTTCTATGGTGCAGGAATTAGAGACAACAGTTAGTTTTTTGGGGATTTTTCCATCTCATTTAGTTCAAAGAAATTCTCTGAACTACACCAAGTTCAAATTGGTGCAAACTAGAGAATTTTCTTTGAACTGCACCTTGAGGTGCAAGAGCAGAGAAATTCTCTACCACTATACATGTAGGGTCAAAGAATTTATCCAATCCTATAGAGGGACCCACCACTTATTTAGTAATTAATATTGCATTAATCACCACTTTTATATATAATTAAATTGTGTAATTTTATTTTTACCATTTAATTTCTCACCATTTTCATGCATGTGTGCTTCACTCTAACCATTTTTACACTAATTTTCACCCTTCATCTATTATTTTCATGATTGATTACCTCAACACATTCATGGATTCTCTCCTTTATAGCTCAGGTAAGAATTGTGGTTTTTCTTCCTTTATTCAAGTGTTGTTTCTTGTTTCCTTGACCTAAGGGTTTTGTTTGTTGATCTTTCATGTTGTTTCATGTGTAGTTGCATTTAAATCTAGCTTCATTTTTTTAAATTTTGCATCATTTCATGTTGCATATTGACATAGCATCATTGTTTTTCCAAAACCCTAGCATTATTGTCTTCTTTTCTTCCCTTGTCAATAAATCCATTATCTTTTATCATGTGCACCTCAGAGAAAATTCTCCAAGGAGCACAACTAATCTTCTTGAGTGCACTTCAAAGAATTTTCTCTGAAGTGCACCCTAACATGTTTTTCAACTGTCACCACAAGGGTGCACCTCAACTAATTTTCTTTGAGATGCATTCCATCTCAATTTATCATGAATTTTGAAGAATTTTCTTTAGGTTTCACATTTTGACAACCATTTCCCTTGTGCACTTTAGAAAAAATTCTTTGAAATGCACATAATCAATCCTTCAATGCACTTTAGAAAATTTTCTTTGAGGTGTAATGTGAACTTGAAACCTAAGGTGCAGGTCAGAGAAAGTTATATGACCTACACCCACATCAACATTAAATCCTAAAGTATAGGTCAAAGAATTTTCTATAATGTACACCATGACTTACACTTACCCAATTCCCATGTAGTTCAGAGAACTTTCTTTGAACTATACCTAAGGATTTCAAACCATGCAGTTCAGAGAAAATTTTCTGAATTGCACACTTTATCCCTACCAACACCCATTCAATTCAAATAATTTCCTCTATATTACACCAAAGATATATACTGATGTTGTAGTTTGAATAAAATTCTTTGAAATAAATAACTTTGTCCATATCTTGTGTAGGATCACATATCTTTACCACTCTTGCATTTTCTCCAAGATAGATGAAAAATGCTAACTCTAGAGAATTGAAATTCCCCCTTGCTATCACTTGATTAATATTAGAGGATTCTCCTACCAATAAAGTAATGAATTACAAGTTCCAAGGTGTATTTTTGGTTTCTACAGTTGAATCAAATGTAGAATAGGATACTAAGATTGGCCATTTGACATGGTTGAATTATTGTAGAGGCTAGGCAAAGATCCCAATGCACCACACATGCACACTATCCTAAACAAAAAAAAACATTTTCTAATTGCATTCCCTATATTAGTACAAGATCTAGAGTTCATCTTGATAGTTGCTGCACACTTTGACAGTCAAACTAGATCAATCAAGGATGTAGATGGAAAGGTGATCATTCAACTTGATGAAGAATACCTTGATAAATTATTTCATCTCTTTGATATTGAGGAATATTCAGATATAACTATAAAATTAGACCAAGATTACTATGATAATAATTCTAACAATTTTTTTTTTAAAATTAATTCTCATTGGCTCAGAATTCCTTAACATTCCATTATAAGATGGCCCAAGTAATTTTATTGTAGTGATTTATTAGAGGAAGTAGGGGATTTAATCACCCTCCAAAGTAGATTCAAGGTATTTTCAACATCAAATGTCTTCCAAGAATGGATGTATAACTATATTTTTGTCATCAATAAGGGAAAACATAGAATCTTATAGGGGAAGTAAATTAGTGATGCCATATGTCACTAGCTCTCTGAGGTGACCTCTTCTCTTAAATTCTATATGACTTCCTATTTGGTATATGCTACATCTAGCATGAAATCTTTCCTAAGATTGACTAGTGTTGGAGAGAGAAAGATGGTTCTTGTACATAAATATTACCCATAATTGACTCTCAAAGAAAGCATAAAACATTATAGGAAAGTTAATGATGTCTTATTTTACAATTTAATTTATATCTTCAATCAAGAATTTGAGAAAAAGATAATTTTAGATGTATAACGAGCAATAGTCAATAATTTTGGTTGCATTTTTCTATAATTCCCAACCTTCACCTACATCAAGGTAAGGGGGTTCGATAATAAACTTATATGTTGCCCAAGTACCCAAATGATAAGTTGACTCTAATGGAGATGTGCTGACAGATGATGAGTGTGCATAAAAATCAATAAGATGACTACAAATGAGGTTTCAAGTTTCTAATTAGCATTGGTCGATATATAGTTTCAACTACCCCAAAATCCAAGATAATGGAAACTAAAATATAATGGATCAATCTTAAGATATTTAAGAGTAGAAAAGACATTGATTATAGAATGTTGAAGGAAAAGATGAAAGGGAACTATACTCATGTACACATGATTGAAGACAGTTGGGTAGAGTGTAGGACTGATGAAGATGTGAGAAAGCTAGATTAAAATCATCTCATTATTGATCAAACTATTAATATGAAGTTGGATAATATTCCAAAAAATTTGTTAGATGATGAGAATGTACTAGACCTATCATATGAGGGTAATCATATTGCTTCCACTCCCCTCCCTCTAATTTAATGGTTTGTAAAGGAATCCACTTCTATTAGAGATAGATTTTAACCTATTTTTTTAAAGACTAATGCCTGGTTGAAATCAAAAGATATTAAGTTGAAGTAATTCAAAACTAGATTAGAGGAAGAATATGATGAAGACATTTCTAAGAAGAGAGAGGAACTAAGAATGAAAAACAAAGAAGATGCCTCCACGTCTACATAAAAACTGAGGTTTGCGTTCATAAGTAAAGGCCAAATAGAATGCAAAGAAGCTGATGTAGAGAAAAATGTTCAAACAGAGGAGGAAAATCCTATCATGAGTGAAACACTAGCACAACTAAAGATTCCTCAAGCTGTGACCTCTAAATTTGAAACCTCTAAAGTTGAGACAACTCAAGTAGTAGATTCATAGGTAGCATCTTCCACTATTTCCTCTATCACTCCAACTATACTAGTTGTTTCTATAGTGCCCCTCTAGACTATTCTTTCATTTCTTCGTTCACCTACCAGTGCCACACTTTTCCAAGTTCCTTCACAAGACACTTTAGATCAAGTTTTTGATTCCCTTTCAAATTTACCTAGTCCTTCTAAGTCATTGGGATTTCCCACAAATCTATATTTTACCCAATAAGACATAGACAAGTTAATGTCCACCCCATCATCCAAATTGACAACACAGATCCCATCCACTCCTATATACAACATACCAATTAGAACTAAAGTGCTTGTTATAGAAACACAAACTCTACCCATCATAACCACTATTCCATCAATATCCATTCTATTATTGGATGCCACCATCCCATCTTCCATTCCACCCACTTCATAAATTAGTGATCTTCCCCAAACATCATAATCCATGGTATCCTCCACACCATAAGATTCATCAACCCTTCCTCCTTGGCTCATGACTAAAACACCCAAGAGGAAGAAGAAAGTTGTATCCCCTTATGATTTTGATTTTGGTCAACTTATGTGGGTAAAACCAAGAAAAACAAAGAAAGCTAAAACCATATCAAGATTAATTTTTTATTCTGGACACAAGAATGCCATGGTTGTAGTGCCTCCTAAAGATAGAAATATTGAGGATATACAAGCATCTAAATATGTATTAGGATGGATTGATCTTGAGAAATTAACTCATGAAAGTGAAAAAGAGGATTTGTAGGCAGTAATGGTATCTTTGATCGAGAGATATGACAATGATAATAAAATTAAGGATCAACTTAAAGTTCAAGTAGAACAATTGACTTAAGTTCTACTTAATATCACACAATAATCTAAGCGAATGTAATGTATTGGGAGTGAGGCCACCGAGAATGCAATTCAATAGGTAGAAAAAATTGGTTCTCAATGTCAAGTTGTTAGTGCTTGGATTAAAACGTTATTAACATAAGGTACTCAATGGTTACATTCTGCCATTGATTTTTTAAAAAAAATTGAGTGAAGTGAAAATGGACATTCAAGAAAAACTTAAGACACTCACTCAAGACTTCTAGTTACCTAAAAAATATATTCATACATGGACTCAGTTGTGCTAGTTCAAGCTAGAACTCTTGGTTAAGAAAAAAGTCATTTCAAGTAGGAAAGTGTTTATATAATACAAAGAGGAAATGAAAAATAAGAAATATTTTTTTGAGAATTTAATTAAGGATATTTAAGAAGCAAAAGATATGTGCACTGATAAGGGGATAGACCTTACAGATAAGATTGGAGAATTTCCTTACCAAGTTAAAGATGACTCTCAATAAATTCTTCCTACTAAAATAGTAGTTCAAGAGTTCACATCCTTGATTCAAACATAAATTGAGACTAGAACATTCATGTTGGACTCCATTGAAAAACTAGTTGAGTTCCAAGTTATAATGGATAACTTGCAAAGAATCTTAGGTAAAAGCAAAGATGTGCCAGCTGATCTAGTGGACTCCATCACAAGGGTCCTTGCCATCTTTAGAAGTACACAAGGTCTAGAAAAGAATGAATTATAGGCCACCCTAAAGAGATAAAAAGCATATATGGAGAAGAATAAAAAATAATAAATTTCTATGTCTACGGATACTTAGTTTATTTTCATATTTGTCTATATTTAATTTTGTTTGGTGCAATTTGCTCAAAGAAAAAGTACACAGTCCTAATTCAAATTAGACTTTGTCAATGAATAAGTCAATGTATTTATGTTTTTCCTATTTTTTTCATATCTCCTCTATATGAATAGGAGGATTCTATTTTTTAAATGAGTGTCACTAGAGATATAAAAGAGAAATGCTACTAAAATTGAGAAGAAAATTTTGAAACTATGTGTTCATATTATAAATATTGAATTCCATTCAATATAAGAAAATCAAGTGATTTTTCAATATTTATGTTGGAATAAACTTTTGGTGTATTTGGAATTTTCCTACATATTTTCCATTACATTTTCTTGTGCTTTGATTGGATTGTGGTGTGAAATTTCTATAAAACAAAAGATGTCAAGAGGCTGATTTTGAAGTCTTTGAGCTACATTTTAGTTACTGGATTTGTGTTCATTATTTGAAGTAACTTACTACAAAAAATTTGGGCCACAAGTTATTTTCTTTGGTGATTCTATCTTTTTTGGAAATAATATGAAGACTTTGGGCTGCACTTTGTTCCATTCATTCATGTTACATTGTTTGTATTATTCTAGCTATTATTTCATCTAACTAATTTGAATATTAGTCATTTTTAATCCTTCAAGCAATTTTATTATTTCATGCTACATTGTAAGGAACAAAATGATTCATAGTAAAAAATTTTAAGTGAACATAAATAATTAAAAAATAGAATTGAATGATTTGATAACACCCACTTTGATAAAATTAGTGTAAATAAGTGTAAATAATTACTTATGTTTTTAGTTAGCAATAAGAAGGGAGCCTACCCTTTCCTTGAGGAGATATTTTATCCCATAAAAATGTGGTTGAAAGTAACATTATATTACCATTTTTTTGATGACAAAGTATTCACCCAATAATATTTGGTGACTCAGATGGGGAACAAACATGTAATCAAGAGCTACACTCATTTGATTGAAATAGGACCAACACCTTATTGTTTGATATTGTTTTTCTATTACTAATATTTTTTCTTTCCTAGATACTTTCACATTCTAGTGGAACAAAGATACACTGATGGAAGAAGGGAAATGAGACACATTGATCTAGAATTTGAGTTATTGCAAGAGCATAACTTTGATCTTTTGCCGGTATAGAAATGATCGCCTCTTCAATGTACAAGAAGTTTTCCTCCTACCAATACAAGATATCCTATACCAAGGGAAGCTTCCAATGTTTGTAGTGTCTTGCCTATCTTGCCTTTGAAAAGATATTTTATTCATCCCTAAAATCCACACATAATGGATATTCAAGGTCCATGGGGAATTGATTTTGGTCCATTGAACTTAACACCACAATCTCATGAAGTTCCTCCTTGTTCATGGAAATTTTTTTCCAAGTTCTATGGTGACGGAAAGCAACATCCAAATGAACATATTACTGAATTATACATTGCATGTAGATTTATTAAAGTGAAACATGAAGATGTTTATATAAGGTTGTTTATAGAAATGCTCTAACGTGTTGCTACTAATTGGTTTTACCACCTTGCAATAGGAACCATAAAAATTTGGGCAATACTTAAGGGTAAGTTTGAGGCAAGGTTTAAGTGAGCAAAAGATGCTCATGCCTTGTTGGCTCAACTTACACAAATGAATAAAGAAACACATGAGCCCATGTGTGAGTTTGTGACTAAGTTTAATAAGTTGAGGAATAGAAGTCTAGTGGTTGCTTAACCTATGCTTGAGAAATTGAAATGCTTCTTCATCAATTCTCAATTGCTAAATGTTAGTTTTCTTTTGTGAATATCAGCCCTAGCTATTATTATGACGCTTAAAACTTGGCAACTGAAGTAGAAGATGATTTGATCTTGGTAGGTAAAGTAAGAAATAATTCAAATAAGCCTAGAGGGTAACCCTGTACAACTTCACCTTCTACTAGCACTATGGATCCTATGGTGTAGAAACTGGAAAATGAATTGCTAGCACTCAAGAAGCAAATGTCCTAAGGTATGTTATTTTATTCATATAAGGATAATATAAGAAGACCATACCCAAAAGATTCTAATCATTATAATAATTCTACAAGAAACCAAAATTAGAATAAACCTCCTCCACCACAAATAAGGCTTGCTTTGGAGGCACCATCAGATAATGCAATAGTTAATTGGTTGGAACTGAAAGATGATGATGTTATGGAGCTAGAATATGTTACAAAAGATGATATTAATCCCTTCATAGGAGATGAATAAGGAGAAGATGGCAACTTTGATATCAAGTTTCTAAGCTTTGAAGAAAAATAAGATAAATAAGAGGAAGACATACATGATGAGTTTTATGCCATCTTCACTCATTCTCAAAGTCACCTAAATCAACAATATCAGGGTGTTAAAGCAAATTCCAAGGATGAATCATGTAAGGAACTTATGATTGATAAAAGAGGAACTCCTTTTCTAGTTCAACCAAAAGATATAGTGCCAGATGAATACGTAAGTATACCTCCTCATTTTATTTCTTATCCTTTTACATCTAGACCCAGTGCCCAAAACTTGAAACCTAAAAATGAAAATACCTCATCTTCATTGGTTTATCTATATCCAAATTTTGATATCATAGACCATGCTAGGAAGATAAAAATTCATATTTCCAAGGTTGAATACCTCCAATCCAATCTTGACCAATTCAAAAGATTGGCAAAGTTTGTAAAAATTAATGGGACCAATTTTTATCAGACCTCATCTAAGAGTGTACTGATTGAACCTAAACCAAGACCAAATAAAAAACTTGGTTGTAACCCCTACATCCAACTCGATAAAAATAAAACCTTTTTATATTTCCTTATTTGTCAATGGCTATAACTTAATAATTATGTCATTGATTTCGATGCCTATAATAATGTGATGCCAGCCAAAGTAACCACTACCTTTGGGTTAACTTTGGAAAAGACTTTTAGCCATTGATTTTCAATGGAAACTAAGAAATTACCCCTCATAAGCTAAATCAAGGATGTGTAATTTGTATTTACCACAATTTTTGGAGAAGAACATAAAGATAATGGTTCTTATGGATAATGTTCCAACCTCATATGGAGTTTTGTTGGGACATAAATTTTGCAAAGATATTGGTGATGAAATCAACATGGATTGGTCTAATGATATAATACCTATTAAAGGGTTATACAAAAACTTCATCTAGAGAAGAAAACAAGGTATACTATGACAAAGACTAAGGAGCCAAAATCCTAGATTCTCTTTGAAACCTCTAGAATGGGTATACATTTCTTGACCATAGATGAAGTTCTAGTATCTTCAAATGATATTTCAAATAAAGGTCAGGAAATAGAAGAATCATCCTCTTTAGATGAAGAGGTTTTGGATTTTAAGACTATCAAGGTAGAAAGTTCAAATGATTTTTGGACTTTAAAATTTGATGGTAGTTGCTCTTCAATTATATATGGAGCTAGGATAGTCCTCATATCTATGAAAGGAAAGATCTTCCCTTTTTATTTCAAGTTATATTTTGATAACACTAACAATACTATTGAATATGAAGCCTTGTTGTTAGGGATAGAGGTTGCAAAAAAAAAAGGAACTAAAAATCTCCATGCTTAAGGTGATGCCGAGTTAGTCATTTATCAAGTCAAGAATTTGTATCAAACATAAAATTAAAGGCTAAGGCATTATCATAATCATTTTTGGGATTGTATAAAAGATTTTGATGCTTTTAATATATCAGTGGTTCCAAAAGAATATAATGATAGGGTAGATTCATTAGCTATTTTAGCCACTCTTTTGATTCCTCATAAGGATTTTCAAGGAAATAAGTATACCATTGAGTTGGTCTTCCAACCCAACATTCATACTAATGTCAATCATTAACAAGTTTTCAACAATGAGGAGTAAGTCATCACCTTCTTGGAGAAGGAAAACAAATTTAGTGAGTTATACTTTGAGGGGAGTGACTCTAATCCTCAAGAATCAATTTTTGATGTAAATGAGGCAATTGATGAAGAGATTTTGTATCTAAAATGGAATAGGATTCCCAAAAGATTGGTATCTCTAGAGAGGCTTTTTGATAAACATGATTGATTTATCAAACATCAATAGTCTAAATCAAATTCATCAACAAAAATTGATCAAGTCAATATAGGAATAGAGGATGATCCCAAAATGATAAATATTGGGAAATGCTACTCCTTGAAGGAGAGAGAATTTTGTGACACTTTTATGGTGGTACACTAATGTATTAGCATATTATGTTGATTTGAAATATTTTTAACCCAAAGAATTGTAGTATGATATCCCTCTCAAACCTGGGTCTTAGCCTCATAAGTAGAAATAATAAGATTATAATCCCAAAATATTAGGTACCATCCTTGCTAAAATTCAAAAGATGTTGAATACTAGGATCATCTTTCCTATACATCACTCAATAGGGATGGATCACATTATTCCTATGAGAAAAAAGAATGGAGAAATTTGCATTTATATTGACTTTGTTAATCTAAACCAAACATCACTTAAGGATAATTACCCATTGCTAGTAATGGATCAGGTACTACAAATAGTGATGAGTTTAGAGGTGTTGTCTATAATGTATGGCTTCTTAGGGTACAATCAAGTGGAGGTGCGTGATTAAGATCTATACAAGATGACCTTCACTACTTGATGGGGCACCTTTGCATATCATAGAATGCCTTTTGAGTAGATTAATACTAGTGCTACCTTTTAGTGGGATATGGATTTGGCTTTAAGAGATATTAGTGGTAAGTTCATTATGGTCTATGCTAATGATTTAACTATTTTCTAAAAAAATTGTCAAGATCATTATGGCCATTTACAATAAGTGCTTAAAAATATCATCAATATGGGATATCCCTTAATACCAAAAAATCCATTTTTGGGGTCATTGAAAGTAAGCTCTTTGGACACATTGTGTCCAAAGAGGGAATCAAGAATGATCTTGAATGGGTCAAGTCAATTCATAATCTTACTCTGCCATCAAGTAAGAAAGGAGTTCACTTCTTTGGGAAGGTTAATTTCTTAAGAAGATTTGTACCTAATTTTACTAAGAAGACATGTCACATTATTGATATGATGAAAAGGAAATTTTTTTTTATTAGAATGTACAATAGAGAACTACCTTTCATGAAGTCAAGGAAACAATTGCACTTTTTCTTATTTTAGTTTTCCCTGACTATACAAAGAACTTCATCATGTATAGTTATGATTCTGAGCATAGTCTATCTGTAATCTTGGTGCAACAAAATCAAGAGGATATTGAATCTCCTATAACTTTAATGAGTTTCCCTTTAAAGGCTCATGAGCTCAAGTACTCACCCATGGAGAAACATGCTTATGTCATGGTGAAATTAGTTAAGCATTTCAAGTATTACATCCTCAATTCTCACACCATTGCACTAGTACCAAATTCTATAGTCAAGTTTATCCTAACTCAACAAGAATTTGGAAGTAAAAGAGGTAATTGGTTTGCTAAAATCCAAGAGTATGATATGGAAATCAAGCCTACAAATCTAGTGCATGGAAAAGGTTTATGTCAAATCATTACAGAAAACAAAGTAGAAGAGGCACCCAACAATGAAGGAGACATAAAAGAAGAGATACCCACTATCTTGTTTGTGAGAACAAAAAATGAATGGTACTATGATATTGTTCATTTCCTCACATATGGAGAATGTCTAAAGCATTTGTCTCATAAATAGAAGAGGACAATCAAGCTTAAAGATGTGAACTTTGTTCTTTGGGATAATAGTTTGTATAAGAGAAATACTGATGGATTTTTATACAATGTGTAGATAAAGCACAAGGAAATTTGTTGGAATATTTCAATAACCTAGCATGCAGAGGACATTTCTAAGCTTTGGTCACATCTCACAAATTTTTTTGAGCAAGGTATTACCGGCCACACTTTTTTATAATGTATACATGTGGGTGAGTAAATGTGAGAAGTGCCATCAATTTATGGGGAAAACCAAATTAGCAGACCTACCCCTTAAACTAGTAGTCATTAAGAAGCCTTTTTAGCAATGGGGTATTAAATTCATTAATATGGTGAACCCATTGTCAAGTGAGGGTCACCATTACATTCTCATGGCTACTAATTACTTCACCAAGTAGGTGGAGGTGATTCTAACAAAACATTCCACTTTAGAGGTTGTTTGCAAATTCTTTAAGGAAAACATCATCACAAGGTTTAAAGTACCTAACAAAATAGTAATTGACAATGTTTCTTGTTTCACATCTAAAGAGATGACTCAGTTCTATTTTGAATATAGGATTATTTTACCTCACACCTCAAACTACTTTCCCCAAGGAAATGGTTAAGCCAAGTCAAGAAATAATAACTTGGTTATTATCATCAAAAATTTGGTAGAGGAAAATTAGATAACCTAGCACAAGGCATTGTATGACACATTGTCGGCTGATTGCATTACTCCTAAGAGAGTGATTGGTATGTCTCCTTATCAACTTCTATATGGTTTAAATGTAAAAATACCCATCATATTGGAGTTTACCACTCTTAGATTAGCTAAGGCAATTAATGATGAAACATTTTAATTCCTTATACAAGTGTATTATATACATTACCAAATTAGAGGGACAATGTATAAAGCTGGTGGACTGCATTGCTGAACATCAAAAGCAAGTCAAGAATTTTTTTGATAAGAAGGCCAAACCATGATATTTACAAGTTTGGGATCTAGTTATTTTGTGAGACAAGAGAAGAGATCTAAAATAAATGCATGAAAATTTTGATTCTTTATTGAGGGGTCCTTTCTTCATTCATCAACTTTCTGGAGAGCACAGTTTCCTCTTGGCATATCTGGATGGAACACTATTACCACTACCTTATAGTGGATAACATCTAAAGATTTTCACCTAGTGAGGTTCTAAATAAGTTTGTACATTTTGTATATACCTATATATTCTTTTTGTTTTATTTTGTCTTTTGTCTAGTCAGTCACCTGACTCTATAGCCCAATGGAGAAAGACACTTAGAGTTCTAGGATTCTCTTTCCTTCAAGCATTTCAAAGAATGCTTGAAAGAAATTCCCCAGTCAGAGTTAGCTATTATCCTTGAATTTATTAGGCTCAATTCATGGGATAACCCCTATGAAACTTATGTATTTCATTACCCATGAGCTTTAAGCATGCAAAACAAGGCTAATCACTACCTCCTTGAATTTGTTTTTTCCCAAAAAGTCAGTTTTTAAGGGATTTCTCCATCTCATGTAGTTCATATAAATTTCTCTAAACTACACCAAGTTTGAATCTATGCAAACTGAATAATTTGCTCTAGAATATGCCCTGAGGTGCAAGAGTGGAGAAATTCTCTACCACTACACATGCAGGGTCAAAGAATTTCTTTGTTCCTTTAGAGGGGGCCCACCACTTCTTCAGTAATTAATAACACATTAATTACCATTTTTATATATAATTAACTTGTGTAATTTTAATTTTACCATTTTCTCTCTCACCATTTTCATGCATGTGTGCTTCCCTCTCACCATTTTTGCACTAATTTTCACCCTTCATCCATCATTTTTATGATTGATTACCTTGGCACATTCATGGATTCCTGCTTTGTAGCTCAAGTAAGACTTGTGTTTTCTCTTCCTTTTTTCAAGTGTTGTTTCTTGTTTCCTTGACCTAGGGTTTTTGTTGGTTGACCTTTCACATTATTTTATATGTGGTTGCATTTAAATCTAGCTTCATTGTTTCAACTTCTATATCATTTCATGTTACATTTTGACCTAGCATCATTGTTTTTCCAAAACCCTAGAATTATTGTTTTCCTTGATTCCCATGTCAAAAAATCCATTGTATTTAATCCTATGCATCTCAAAGAACTTCTTTGAGGAGCAAAACTAATCTTCTTGAGTGCACTTTGAAGAATTTTCTCAGAAGTGCACCCTAACATGTTTTTCAATCATCACCCCAAGGGTGAACCTTAGAGAATTTTATTAAAGATGCACTCCATATCATTTGGTCATGCATTTTGGATAATTTTATCTAGGGTGCACCTTTTGACAGCCATTTCCCTCATGCACTTCAGAGAAAATTCTCTAAAATACATGTAATTGATCCTTTAGTGCACTTCAGAGATTTTTCCATAAGGTGTACTATGAAACTAAAACCTAAGGTATAGGTCAAATAAAATTATCTAACCTACACCCACATAAACATTAACTCCTAAGGTGTAGGTCAAATAATTTTCTCTGACCTACACCATGACTTACACTTACCTAATTCCCATGTAGTTCAAATAATTTTCTCTAAACTACACCTAAGGATTTTAAATTTTGTAATTTGGAGAACATTATCTGAACTACACACTTTATCCCTACCAATACCCATGAAATTCAAAAAAAAATCTTCAAATTACACCAAAGATATCTACTCATGGTACAATTTGAAGAAAATTATTTGAACTACATAACTTTGTCCATATCCCATATAGGATCACATATTTTTACTACTCTTGCATTTTCTCCAAGATAAATGAAAAATGCTAACTCTAGAGAATTGAAATTACCCATTATAGTCACTTGATCAATGTTAGAGTATTATTCAACCAAGAAGTAATGAAGTACAAATTCTAAGGTGTTTTTCTAGCTTCTACAATAGAATCAAATGTAGACCAAATTGAAGATACTGAGATTGACCATATTGACATGGATGAATTATTATAGAGGCTAGGAGAGATCCTATTATACCACACATATAGGATGTCCTAAACAATGAAATTCATTTAGCAACTGCATTCCCTATATCAGTACAAGATATAGAGTTTGTCTTGAAAGTTACTACACATTTTGATGGTCAGACCAAAGTAGTCAAGGACGTAGATGGAAAGGTGATCAATTAGCTTGATGAAGAATACCTTGATAAAAAATTTCATCTCTCTCATATTGAGGAATATTTAGATATAACTATGAACTCTACCCAAGAGTAATATGATAATAATTACAACAAATGCAAAAAACACATTAATCCCCATTGGCTTCAAACTCCTCGACATTCCATTGCAAGTTGACATTATATTATGAGATGGTCTAAGTAATTTTATTGTAGTGATTTATTAGAAGAACTAGGGGATTTAATTACCCTCCTAAGTAGATTCAAGGGACTGCCAACATCAAATGTCTTCCAATAATGGATGTATCACTATATTTTTGTCATCAAGAAGGGCAAATAGAGAATCTTGTGGGGGAAGCAGATTAGTGATTCCATATCTCACTAACTCTTTGAGGTGACCTCATCTCTAAAATTCTATATGACTTCCTATTTGGTATACATTATAGCCAACATGAAATATTTTCCAAGATAGACCAATGTTAGTGAGACAAAGAAGGTTCTTGTAAATGAATATTACCCATAATTGACTCTCAAATAAATCATAAAACATTACAAGAGATTAAATTATGCCTTATTTTACAAGTTAATTTGTATTTTAAATCCATACCTTGAGAAAAAGAGAATTTTAGATACAGTATTGGAAATAGTCAATAAGGTTGGTTTCATTTTTCTATAATTCCTAACCTTCACCTACATTAGGGTAGGGGGGGTTCAATGAACAACCTTATATGTTTCCCAGGTACCCAAATGAGAATTTTATTCTGATGGAGATGAGTTTATAGATGATGAGTGTACATAAAAAGAAATTAGATGCCCATAAATGAGGTTTCAAGTTTCCAATTAACATTGGTCAATATACAGTTTCAACTATTATAAATGGTAATACAGTGGAAAATAAAATACAATATATCACTCTTAAGATATTTAAGGGAAAAAAAGACTGATTAAAAAATGATGAAGGAAAAGTTCAAAGGGAACTATACTCATGTACATAGGATTGAAGACATTTGGGCAGAGTTTTGGACTGATAAAGATGTGAGAAAGCTTGATTACAACCATCTCACTGCTCATCAAATTGTTAATATAAAGTTAGTTGATATTATATAAAAATTTTTAGATGATGAGAATGTACTGGACCCATCATATGATGGTAATCATAATACTTCCACTCCCCTCTCTCAAATTCAATGGTCTGTAAAGGAATCCACTTCCATCAGAGATAGATTTCAACTTGCTCTTGAAAATAATAATGCTTGGTTGGAATCAAAAGATATTAAGTTGAAGTAATTCAAAACTAGATCAAAGGAATAATATGATGAAGACACTACTAAGAAATGGGAGGAACTAAGAACAAAAAATAAGGGAAATGCCTCCACCTCTACATAGAAACCAAGGTTTGTGTTTGTAAGTAAAGGCAAAGAAGTTGATGTAGAGAAAAATGTTCAAGTGGAGAAAGAGGAAAATATAATCATGATTGAAGCACTAACATAGCCAGATATTCCTTAAGTTGTGACCTCTCATGATGAAACCTCTCAAGTTGAGACAACTTAAGTACTAGCTTCACAGGTAACATCTTCCACTATTCACTCTATCACTCCAATTTCACCAATTGTTTCTATAGTTCCCCTCCAGACTGTTATTCATCTCCTCCTTCACCTACTAGTGCCACACTTTTTCATGATCCTTAACAATGCACTTTAGATAAAGTTTTCGATTCCCTTTCAAATTTACCTAGTCTTTCTAAGTCATTGGGATCTCCCACCAATCTATATTTCACCCAACAAGACATAAAAGTTCATGTCCACCTAATCATCAAAATTTGCAACACAAATCCCATCCACTCCCATATCCAATGTGCCAATTAAAACCAAAGTGACTATTATATAAACACAAACTCTACCCATAATAACCACTAGTCCATCAATATCCATTCCATTATTAGATGCCACCATCCCATCTTCCATTCCACCCACTTCAAAACCTAGTGATCTTCCCTAAAAATTATAATACTTGGTATCCTCTACACTAGAATATTCATCAACCCTTTATCCTTGGCTCATGACTCAAACACCCAAGAGGAAGAAGTTGTATCACCTGATGATTTTGATTTTTGTCAACTTATGCTAGTAAAACAAAAAATAGAAAAGAAGGCTAAAACCATATCAAAAGTAATTTTTAATTTTGGACACAAGTATGTCGAGGTTTTATTACCTCCCAAAGATAGAAATATTGAGGATATCCAAGTGTATGAATATTTAGTAGGATGGATTGATCTTGGGAAATAAACTCATGAATGTACAATGGAGGCTTTGCAAGTAGCAATGTCATCTTTGATCGAGAAATATGACAAGGATAAGAATATTAAGGATCAACTCAAAGTATAAGTAGATCAATTTACTTCAATTCTACTTAAGATCACACAATAATATGAGTTATTGGAACCTAATGGGAGTGAGGCTAATGAGAATGTAATTCAATAGGCAGAAAATATTAGTTCTCAAGGTTAGGATATTAGTGTTTAGATTGAAATATTTTTATTAAAAGGAACTCAACAGTTACATTCTACCATTAAATTTTAAAAAAAAATTAATGAAGTGAAAATGGAAATTCAACAAACACTAAAGACACTTACTCAAGACTAGAAGTTAACTAAAAATGATATTCATACATGGACTCAGCTACGCTAGTTCAATCTAGAACTCTTGATTGAGAAAAAAGTCATTTCAAGTAGGAAAGTGTTCATAAAATATAGAGAGGCAATTAATAATAAGAAGAAATTTCTCAATAATTTAATTAAGGATCTTAAAGAAGCAAAATATATGTTCATTGATAAGGGGCTAGACCTTATAAATAATATTGGAGAATTTCCTAGCCAAGTTAAAGATGAATCTCAAGAAATTCTTCTTGTCAAAATAGTAGTTTAATATTTCACTTCCTTGATTCAAATAAAAATTGAGACTAGAACATTCACACTAGACTCCATCGATAAATTGGTTGAGTTCCAAATCATAATGGATAAATTATAAAGAATCTTGGATAAAAGCATAGATGTGCCAACTAATCTAGTAGACTCTATCACAAGCCTCTTACCATATTTAGAAGTACATCAAGGCTAGACAAAAATGAGTTTTAGGCCACCCTAAATAGATACAAATCATATCTATAGAATAATAATAATAATAAATTCCTTTATTTATGGACACTTAGTTTATTTTCATAGTTATCTATATGTAATTTTGTTTATTAAAATTTGCATGTAGGAAAGGTACACAATCCTAAGTCAAATTGGACTTTACCAATGAATAAGTCAATATATTTATGTTTTCCATATTTTTGTTCATAGATCTTATCTATAAATAGGAGGATGCTCTTTTTTAAATGAGGATCACCAGGGCTATAGAAGAGAAACATTGCTGAAATTGAGAAGTAATGTTTGAAACTTTGTGTTCATATTGTAAATCTTGAATTCCATTCAATATAATAAAATCAAGTGATTTTTCAATCTTTGAGTTGGAATAATTTTTTTGTGTATTGGTAATTTTATTATGTCTTTTTTATTACATTTTCTTATTCTTATTCTTTGATTGGATTGTGGTGTAAACTTTCTATAAAATAGAAGATGTCAGGAAGCTGATTTTGAAGTCTTTGAGCTACATTTTAGTTACTGGATTTATTTTCATTATTGAAAGTAACTTAATATAGAGACTTTGGGCCACAATTTATTTTCTTTGGTGATTATATCTTTATTGGAAATAAGGTGAAGAATTTGGGCTGCACTTTGTTCCATTCATTCATGTTACATTGCTAGTATTATTCTAGTTATTATTTCATCTAACTAATTTGAATATTGATCATTATTGATCCATCAAGTAATTTTATGTTTTCATGCTACATTGTAAAGAATGAAAGGATTAATAGTACAATTTTGTAAGTAAACATCATTTCTAAAAAAATATAATTGGATGATTTGATAACACCCACTTTGATAAAATTAATGTAAATAAGTGTAAATAATTACTTGTTGTTTTAGTTATAAATAAGAAGGGAGCCTCCCCTTTCCTTGAGAAGATATTTTATCTCATCACAGTATGGTTGAAAGTACCATTATATTACCATTTTATTAGTGAGAAAATATTCACCCAATAATTTTTGGTGACTCAGCTGGTGAACAAACATGCAACTGTGAGCTACACTCATTCAATTGAAATAGGAACAACACATTATTTGTTATTGTATTTTTATTTCTAATATATTTTATTTCCTCGATACTTTCAAACTCTAGTGAAACAAAGCTACACTCATGGAAGAAGGTCAATGGGACACATTGATCTAACATTTATGTTATTTTACAAGCATAACTTTGATCTTTTGCCAGCATGTACATGATCACCTCTTCAATGTACAAGAAGTTTTCCTCCTACCAATACAAGATATCCTACACAAGAGGAAGCTTCCAATGTTTGTAGGGTCTTACCTATCTTTCCTTTGCAAATATTTGTTATTCCTTCCTACAATCCACATAGAATGGCTATTCAAGGTTCATGAGGAACTACTTTTGGTCCATTAAACTTAACACCACCATCTCATGAACTTCCTCATGGTTAATGGAAAAATTTCCCCAAGTTCTATGGTGATTGAAAGCAACATCTAGATGAGCACATTAACACATTCTACATTGTATGAAAATTTCTTGGATTGGAACATAAATATGTTTCTATAAGTTTGTTTGTAGAAACACTCTAAGGTGTTGCTACTGATTAGTTTTACCACCTTGTAACAGGAACCATCACAAGTTGGACAAAATTTAAGGCTAAGTTTGAGGCAAGGTTTAAGTTAGTAGAAGATGATCTTGCCTTGTTGGATTAACTTACATAAATAAAGAAAGAAACACATGATCCCATGCATGAGTTATTGAACAAGTTTAATAAGTTGAGGAATAGAATTCCAATGGTTGCTCAGCCTATGCCTAAGAACTTGAAATGCTTCTTCATCTATTCTCAATTGTCAAAGGTTAGTCTTCTTTTGTGAAGAGTAGCCTAATCTAATCTTGATGATGCTCAAATATTGTTCACTAAATTAGAAGATGATTTGATCTTAGTAGGTAAAGTAAGAAATAATTTAAATAAGCCTAGAGGGCAACCCTCTACAACTTCACCTTCTAGCACCATGGATTCTATGGTACAGAAACTAGAAAATGAATTACTATCACTCAAGAAGCAAATGTCCCAAGGTATGTGCTTTTATTCATATAAGAATATTCCAACAATAACATACCCAAATGCTTATAATTATTCTAACAATGCTACAAGAAACCAAAATTAGAATAATCTTCCTTCACCACAAGCAAGGATTACTTTGGAGGCACCACCAGATAATGCAGTAGTTAATTGGTTAGAACCTAAAAATGATGATGGTCCAGAGCTATAATATGTTATAGAATATGATGCTAATCCCTTCATAGGAGATGAAGAAGGAGAAGTTGGTGACTTTGATATCAAGTTTCTAAACTTTGAAGAAGAAGTTGAACAAGAGGAAAACATACATGGTGAGTCTTATGCCATATTCACTCATTCTCAAAGCTATCCAAGTCAATAACAGAAGGGTGATAAATCTAAGTCTAAGGATGAACCACATAAGGAAGTTATTATTACTAAAAGAGGAACTCCTTTTCTAGTTTAACTAAAAGACATATTGGTAGATAAAAAAGTACACCTCCTCATTCTATTTCTTCTCCTTCTATGTCTAGACCCAGTGCCCAAAACCTAAAGCCTAAAAATGAAAATACCTTATCTTCCTTGGTTACCCTGTATATAACTTTTGATATCATAGACCATGTTAGGAAGACAAAAATTCAAATTTTTCAGATTGAATACCTCTAATCTAATCCTGACCAATTCAAAATATTAGTGAAGTTTGTAAAAATCAAAGGGACCAATTCTGGTTATAACTCATTTGAGAGTGTACCGATTGACTCTAAACCAAGACCAAAGCAAAATAACCTAGTTTTAACTAATGCATCCAACTAGATAAAAATAAAACCTTTCTATATTTCCCTATTTGTCAATGGTTATAAGCTCAGTAATTATGTCATTGATTTAGGTGCCTCTAATAATGTGATGCTAACCAAAGTAGCCACTACCTTAGGGTTAACTTTGAAAAAGACTTTTGGCAATTGATTTTCAATGGAAACCAATCAAGTACCTCTCATAGGCCAAATCAAGGATGTGTAATTTGCATTTTTCATAGTTCTGGAGAAGAAGATCAAGATGATGGTTCTTGTGGCTGATGTTCCAACCTCATATGGAGTTTTATTGAGATGTAAATCTTGAAAATATGTTTGTGGTGAAATCAACATGGATTGGTCTGAGGCTCAAATACCTATTAAAGGTGTTATGTATAAAATTCATCTAGAGAAGCAAGCAAAGTATACTGTGATAAATATTGAGGATCCAAAATCCCAAATTCTCTTTAAAACATCTAAAATGGGTACATATTTCTTGACCATAGATGAAGTTATAGTATCTTTAGATAAAGGTTAGGAAATAGAAGAATCATCCTCTTTGGATGAAGAGGTTTTGGATATTGATACTATCAAGGTAGAAAGTTCAAATGATGTTTGGACTTTAGAATTTTATGGCAGTTGTTCTTCAACTAGATCTAGAGCTGAGATAGTCCTCATATCCCTGAAAGGAAAGATCTTCCATTTTTATTTCAAGTTGTAGTTTGATAACACTAAAAATATTATTGAATATGAAGCCTTATTGTTAAGGATGGAAGTTTCATAAAAGAAATGAATTAAAAATATCCATGCACAAGGTGATGCTAATTTAGTCATTTTTTAAGTCAAGAATTTATATCAAACAAAAAATTAAAGGCTAAGGCATTATCATAATCATTTTTGGGATTACATATAAAATTTTTATGATTTTAATATATTAGCAGTTCTAAGAGAATATAATGATAGGGCAGATTCATTGGCTATTTTAGCCACTCTTCTAATTCCTCATAAGAATTTCCAAGTAAACAAGTATACCATTGAGTTGGTCTTCTGACCTAAAATTCCTGACAATGTCAATCATTAGTAGGTTTTCAACAATGATGAGCAAGTCATCACCTTCTTAGAGAAGGCAAAAAAATTTAGTGAGTTATACTTTGAGGGGAGTGACTCTACTCCTCAAGAATCAATTTTTGAGGTAAATGAAGAAACTAATGAAGAGATTTTTTAGTTGAAAGGGAATAAGTTCCCAAAGGATTGGTATCTCTATAGAGGATTTTTGATAAACATGATCGATTTATCAAACATCAATAGTTTGAATCAGATTCATCAACATAAATTGAGCAAGTCAATATATGAATAGAGGATGATCCCAAAATGATAAATATTGGGAAATGTTACTCCTCAAAAGAGAGAGAAATTTGTGACACTTTTATAGTGGTGCATTGATGTATTAGCATATTCATATGTTGATTTGAAATATTTTCAACCCAAGGAAGTCCAGCATGATATCCCTCTCAAACCTAGGTCTTAGCCTCAAGCAAAAATAATGATAGTATAATCTCAAAATCTTAAGTACCATCCTTTCTAAAATTCAAAAGATGTTGAATGCGAGGATCATCTTTCCTATACATCACTCAACATGGATAACTAACATTGTTATTATGAGAAAAAGGAATGGATAAATTCACATTTGCATTAACTTTCATAATCTGAACCAAATGTCACTTAAGGATAATTACCCATTACTAGTAATGGATCAAGTACTACAAATAGTGAAGGGTTTAAAGATGTTGTCTATGTTGGATGGCTTCTCAAGGTACAATCAAGTTGAGGTGCATGATGAACATCTACACAAGATGGCATTCACTACTCCATGTGGTACCTTTACATATCATAGAATGCCTTTTGGGTTGATTAATGCTACTGCTACCTTTTAGAGGGCTATGGATTTGGCTTTCAGAGATATTGTTTGTAAGTTAATTATGGTCTATCTTGATGATTTAATTATTTTCTCAAAAAATCATCAAGATCATTGTGACCATTTACAACAAGTGCTTCAAATATGCTGTTAAAATGGGATATACCTTAATCCCAAGAAATACATTTTTGGGGTTACTAAAGGTAAGCTCTTTAGACACATTATGTCCAAAGAGGGAATAAATATTGATCCTGAATGGGTCAATTTAATTTAGAATCTTACTCTACCATCAAGTAAGAAAGAAGTGAACTCATTTTTTGGGAAGGTTAATTTCTTAAGAATATTTATACCTAATTTCACTAAGAAGACACATCACATTATTTATATGATGAAATGGAAATTAATTTTCCATTGGAATGCAAAAGGGAGAGCTACCATTTATGAAGTCAAGGAAGTAATTGCACTTGCTCCTATTTTAATCTGCCTTGACTATACCCAAAACTTTATCATATACATTTATGCTTCTAAGAATACTTTATCTACAATCTTAGTGTAGCCAAATGAAGAGGGGATTGAATCTCTTATAGCTTTCATGAGCTACCCTTTAAAGGCTCATGACCTCAAGTACTCACCCATGGAGAAACATGCTTATGCCATGGTGAAAGTGGTTAAGCATTTTAGGTATTACATCCTTAATTAATACACCATTATAGTAGTACTAGACTATATAGTCAATTCTATCCTCACTAATCAAGAATATGGAAACAAAAGAGGTAATTGGATTGATAAAATCCAATATTATGATATAGAGATACATCTTACAAATCTAGTGCATGGAAAAGGTTTATGCCAGCTCATTATAGAAAACAAACTAGAAGAGGGATCCAACAATAAAGGAGACACAAAATAAGAGATACACATGGTCTTGTTTGTGAGCAAAAAAAATGAACGGTACTTTGGCATTGGTCATCTCCTCACATATGGAGAATGTTTAGAGAATTTATCTTGTAAAGAGAAGAGGACAATCAAGATTAAAGTTGTGAACTTCATTCTTTGGGATAATGGTTTGTATAAGCAAAGCATTGATGGAATTTTTCTATGATGTGTAGACAAAGCACAAAAATGAAATTTATTGGAATATTTTCACAACCTAACATGTGGAGGACATTTCTTAGCTCCAGTCACAACTCACAAAATTTTGTGGGTAAGGTATTACTAGCTAACACTTTTTTAGGATGCATACATGTGGGTGTGTAAATGTGATAAGCTCCATCAATTTGTGGGGAAACCCAACTTAGCAACCCTACCCCTTAATTTAGTAGTCATTGAGGAACATTTTTAGTAATAGGGTATTAACTTCATTGGCACAGTGAACCCATTGTCAAGTGTAGGTCACAATTACATTCTCACATCTATTGATTACTTCACCAAGTGAATGGAGCAATTCCAATGAAACATGCCACTTTAGAAGTTTTTTTTAGTTAATTAAGGAAAACATCATCACAATCTTTGGAGTACCTAACAAAATAATAATTGATGATGTTTCTTGTTTCACATCCTAAGAGATGACTCAGTTCTATTTTCAATAAGGAATTATTCTATCTCACACCTTAGACTACTTCCCCTAAGGAAATGGTCAAGTTGAGTTGAGTAATAATAACTTGGTTACTATCATTATAAATTTGGTAGAGGAAAATCAGATAACTTTGCACAAGGCATTATATGATGCATTATGGATTGATTGCATCATTCCCAAGTGAGTGATTAGTATGTCTCCTTTTCAAATTTTGTATGGTTTAAATGTAGAAATACATCACATTAGAGTTTCCCACTCTTAGATTGGCTAAATCAATTGAGGTTGAAATGTTTGAAATTTCCTTAGACAAGTGTATTATAAACATTATCAAATTAGAGGATAAACATACAAAGGTGGTGGATTGAAGTCAAGAAACTTATTGATAAGAAGGCCAAACCATGAGATTTATAGATCAAGGATCTAGTTATTTTGTGGGACAAGAGAAGAGAGCCAAAAGGAATGCACAAAAACTTTGATTATTTATGTAGAGGTCCTTTCTTCATTCATCAAATTTCTAGAGAGCATAGTTTCCTCTTGTCATATCTAGATGGAAAACCATTACAACTACCCTATAGCAGATAATATATAAATATTTTCACTTAATGAGGCTCTAGATAAGTTTGTACATTTTATATATACCTGTAGATTCTTTTTATTTTATTTTGTCTTTTGTTCAATTAGTCACTTGATTCCATAGCCCAATGGAGAAAGACACATAGAGTTTTGGGATTATCTTTCCTTCAAGTGTTTCAAAGAATTCCTAAAGGACATTCCCTAATTAGATCCAACTATTATCCTTGAATTTATTAGGCATAATTCATGGGATAACCCCTATGAATCTTTTCCATTTTTTAGCTCATGAGCTCTAAGCATTCAAAATGAGGCCAATCACTACCTCCTTATGTTTATTTTTTCCCAAAAAGCTAGTTTTTTGGGAAGTTTTTCATCTCATGTAGTTCAAAGGAATTTATCCAAATTACACCAAGTTTGAATCAATGCAAACCAAAAAAAATTCTCTGGACTACACCTCAAGGTGCAAGAGTGGATAAATTCTCTACCACTACACATGCAAGGTTGGAGAATTTATTTTATCCTATAGAAGGGGCCCACCACTTCTTCAAAAATTAATAACACATTATTTACCACTTTTGTATATAATTAACTTACATAATTTTATTTTTACCATTTTCTTTCTCACCATTTTTTCACTAATTTGCACCCTTCATCCACCATTTTTGTTATTAATTACCTTGACACATTCATGGATTTTTACCTTTGCAACTCAAGTAAGACTTTTTTTTTTATTCCTTTCTACAAGTGTTGTTTTTTTATTTCTTTGACCTAGCATTTTTGTTGGTTGATCTTTCACATTGTTTCATGTGTGGTTGTATTTAAATCTAGCTTCATTGTTTCAACTTCTGCATTATTTCATGTTGCATTTTGACCTAGCATCATTATTTTTCCAAAACCCTAGCATTATTGTTTTCCTTCCTTCCCCTATCGATAAATTAATTATATTTCATCCTATGCACCTCAGAGAAAATTCTTTAAGGAGCACAACTAATCTTCTTGAGTGCACTTTAGAGAATTTTTTCTGAAGTGCACCCTAACATGTGTTTCAACCATTGACCCAAGGGTACACCTCAAAGAATTTTCTTTGAGATGCACTCCATCTTATTTGGCCATGAATTTTAGAGAATTTTCTCTAGGGTGTAACTTTTGAAAACCATTTCCCTTATGTACTTCAAATAAAATTCTCTAAATGCACATAATCGATCCTTCGATACACTTCAAAGATTTTTATCTGAGGTGCACTATGAACCTGAAACCTAAGGTGTAGGCTAGAGAAAATTCTTTGAACTACACCCAAATCAACATTAACTCCTAAGGTGTAGGTTACATATTTGTCTCTTACCTACACCATGACTTACACTTACCTAAATCTTGTGTAGTTTGGAAAATTTTCTTTGAACTACACCTAAGGATTTTAAACCATGAACTTTGGAGAAAATTATTTAAACTATACACTTTATCCCTACCAACACCTATGTAATTTAAATAATTTTCTTTGGATTGCACCAAAGATATCTACTCATGGTGTAGTTTAAAGAAAATTCTCTAAACCACACAACTTTGTCAATATCCCATGTAGGAGTGAAAATTTTTACCACTCTTGCATTTTATCTAAGATAGATGAAAAAAGATGACTCCAGAGAATTGAAATTCCCCCTTACAATCACTTGATCAATGTCATAGAATTATCTTACCAAGAAAGAAATGAAGTAAAAGTTTGAAGGTGTATTTTTAGCTTCTATAGTCAAATCAAATATAAACTAGATCAAAGATACCGAGATTGGCCATGTTGACATGGTTGAATTATTACAAAGGCTAGGTAGAGATCCCATTATACCACACATGTAGGCTATCCTAGACAATAAAATTCATTTGGTAGCTACGTTATTTGTATTGGCACAAGATTCAAAGTTTATCTTGATAGTTGCTACACACTTTGATAGTCATACTAGATCAATCAAGGATGTAGATGGAAAGGTGATCCTCTAGCTCGATGAAGAATACCTTGATAAAATATTTCCTCTCTCTATTATTAAGAATATTCAGATATAAGTATGAACTCAACCCAAGAGTACTATGATAATAATTCCAACAAATGTAAAAAACACATTAATTCTCATTAGCTCAGAACTCCTCAACATTCCAATGTGAGATTGCCCAAGTACTTTTATCACAATGATTTTTTAGAGGAAGTAGGGGATTTAATCACCTTCTTAAGTAGAGTCAAGGTATTTCCAACATCAAATGTCTTCCAAGAATGGATGCATCACTATATTTTTATCATCAAGAAGGGAAAATAGAGAATCTTCTATAGGAAGTAGATTAGTGATTCCATATGTCACTAGCACTTTGAGGTGACCTCTTCTCTAAAATTATATAAGACTTCCTATTTAATATACGTTGCATCTAACATGAAATGTTTCCTAAGATTGACTAGTGTTGGTGAGAGAAAGAATGTTATTGTACATGAATATTACCCATAATTGAATCTCAAAGAAAGCATAAAACATTACAGGAGAGTCAATGATGCCTTTTTTTACAAGTTCATTTGTATCTTCAATCAAGACCTCAAGAAAAAGATAATTTTAGATACAAAATGGGCAAAAGTAAATAAGGCTGGCTGCATTTTTATATAATTCCTAACCTTTACCTACATCAAGGTAGGGGGGTTTGATGAACAACCTTATATACTACCCAAGAACCCAAATGATAAGTTGATTATGATGGATATGTGACAATAAATGATGAGTGTGCATAAAAATCAATTAGATTAACATAAATGAGGTTTCAAGTTTCTAATTAGAATTTGTTGATATACAATTTCAACTACTCCAAAAGATAAGACAATGGAAAATTAAATACAATGGATCACTCTAAAGAGATTTAAAATAAAAAAAGACTCTAATTATAGAATGATGAAGGAAAAGTTAAAAGGGAACTATAATCATGTACATAGGATTTAAGAAATTTGGGCAGCATGTAAGACTGATGAAGATGTGAGAAAGTTGGATTATATCCATCTCACTGTTGATCAAATTGTTAATATGAAGTTAGTTGATATTCTATAAAAATTGTTAGATGATGAGAATGTACTAGACCCATCATATGATGGTAATTAGATTTCTTCTACTCCCCTCCCTCCAATTCAATGGTCTATAAAGGAATCCACTTCTATCAAAGGTATATTCCAACCTATTCTTGAAAATACTAATGCTTTCTTGGAATCAAAAGGTATATGTTAAAGCAATTCAAAACTAGATCAAAGTAAGAATATGATGAAGACATTACTAAGAAGTGGGAGGAACTAAGAATTAAAAACAAGGAAGATGCCTCTATCTCTACACAAAAATTGTGGTTTGTGTTTGTAAGTAAAGGCAAAAAAGGGCAAAGAAACTAATGTAGAGAAAAATGTTCAAGCAGAGGAGGAAAATCCAATCACGAGTAAAGCATCAACATAGAGATTTCTCAGCAAGTTGTGACCTCTCAATATGAAACCTCTCAAGTTGAGACAACTAAAGTAGCAACTTCACAAGTAACATCTTATACTATTCCCTCTATCACTCTAGCTACACCATTTTTTTTCTATAGTTCCCCTTTAAACTATTCTTTCATCTCCTCCTTCACCTATTAGTGACACCCTTTTCCAAGTTATTTCACAAGGCACTTTAGATAATGTTTTTTGTTCCCTTTAAAATTCACCTAGTCTTTTTAAGTCATTGGGATATCCCACCAATCTATATTTTACCCAAAAAGATAGACAAGTTCACGTCCACCTCATCATCCAAATTAGCAACACAGATCCCATCCACTCCAATATCCAATGTGCTAATTGGAACCAAAGTGACCTATATACAAACAAAAAATCCACCCATCATAACCACTATTCCATCATTATCCATTCCATTATCAGATGCTGCATCCCATCTTCCATTCCACCCACTTCACAAACTAGTGATCTTCTCTAAACATCACAATCCTTGGTATCCTTCACACCAGAAGATTCATCAACCCTTCCTCTTTATCTCATGAATCAATCACCCAAGAGGAATAAGTAAGTTGTATACCCTAATGATTTTGATTTTGGTCAACTTGTGTTAGTAAACCCAAATATAGAAAATAAGGCTAAAACCATATCAAAAGTAATTTTTTATTCTAGACACAAGTATGTTGAGGTTATAGTGCCTCCCAAAGATAGAAATATTGAGGATATCCAATTATATAAATATGAATTAGGAAAAATTTATCTTGGGAAACAAACTCATGAAAGTGAAAAGGAGGATTTGCAGGTAACAACAACATCCTTAATTGAGAGATATGATAAAGATAAGAAATATGAGGATAAACTCAAAGTACAGGTAGAGAAATTGAATTCCTTTCTACTTAATATCACATAATCATCCAAGTAAGTGGAACCTATTGGGAGTGAGACCACTAAGAATGCAATTCAACAGGTAAAAAAGATTGGTTCTTAAGGTTGGGTTGTTAGTGCTTGGATTAAAAGATTATTAATGCAAGGTACTTAATAGTTATGTTATACTATTGAATTTTTGAAAAAATTAAGTGAAGTGAAAATATAAATTTATAAAACACTGAAGACACTCACTCAAGACTTATAATTAAATAAAAAATATATTCATACATGGACTCAGCTATGCTAGTTCAAGCTAGAACTCTTGGTTGAGCAAAAAGTTATTTCAAGTAAGAAAGTGTTCATAGAATACATAGAGGCAATGTATAATAAGAAGATAGTTCTCAAGAATTTAATTAAGGATATTGAAGAGGGAGAAGATATGTGCACTGATAAGGGGCTTGACCTTATAGATACGATTAGAGAATTTCCTTGCCAAATTAAAGATGACTCTCAAGAAATTATTCCTACTAAAATAGTAGTTTAGGATTTGACATCCTTGATTCAAATAAAAATTGATATATAAAAATTCATGATAGAATTGATTGACAAACTGGTTGAGTTCCAAGTCATAATTAATAAGTTGTAAATAATCTTGGATAAAATCAAAGATGTGTTAGATGATCTAGCAGACTCCATCATAAGGGTCATTGCCATCTCCAAAAATACATTGGGTCTAAACAATAATGAGTTTTAGGCCACCTTAAATATATACAGATCATATCTTAAGAATTTAAAAAAAAGAATAAATTCAGATGTCTACAGACACTTAGTTTATTTTCATAGTTGTCTATATGTAATTTTGTTTGGTACAATTTGCATGTAAGAAAAGTACATAGTCCTAAGTCAAATTGGACTCTATCAATTAATAAGTCAATGTATTTATGTTTATCCTATTTTTGTTCATATATACTCTCTATAAATAGGATTATTCTCTTTTTAAAATGAGGATCACTAGGGCTATAGAAGAGAAATGCTCTTGAAATTGAGAAGCAATTTTTGAAATTTTGTGTTCATATTTTAAATCTTAAATTCCATTCAATATAAGAAAATCAAGTGATTTTTCAATATTTGTGTTGTAATAAAATTTTGTTATATTGGGAATGTTATTATGTCTTTTTCCTTACATTTTATTATGCTTTGATTGGATTTTGGTGTGAAATTTCTATAAAATAGAAGGTGCTAGGAAGCTGATTTTGAAATCTTTGAGCTATATTTTAGTTACTAGATTTCTATTCATTATTGAAAGTAACGTATTGTGGAAACTTTGGGACAAAATTTATTTTCTTTCATGATTCTATCTTTATTTTAAAAAATTTGAAGACTTTTGACTTCACTTTGTTCCATTCATTCATGTTACATTGCTGGTATTATTCTAGTTATTCTTTCATCTAACTAATTTGAATATCAGTCATTATTGCTCCATCAAGTAATTTTATGTTTTCATGCTACAGTTTAAGGAATGAAAAAATTCATAGTAAAAGTTTGTAAGTGAATAAAAATTATTAAAAAATATAATTGGATGATATGATAACACCCACTTTGATAAAATTAGTGTAAATAAGAGTAAATAATTACTTGTTGTTTTAGTTAGCAATAAGAAGGGAGCCACCCCTTTCCTTGAGGAGAGATTTTAACTCATCATACTATGGTTGAAATTACCATTTTTTAAGTGAAAAAATATTCACCCAACATAATTCAAGGGTGTATAATTGGTATGTCAATATAGTTGTATCTATGAAGCTCATTGTGGTAACTATCACTGAATAAGACTAAGTAGTAAGGAAGTGCATGATACAAAACATGGAAAAACATAAAAATATGAGGAGAATGATATGGATAATGACACTTGTAAACATATAAATCACATAAAATTATAAATTTCAACACACAGAGTCATAAAATAACATATAATGTCACACATAAGGCTAAGGGGACTTTAAACATGGGACATGAAGATGTCACTAAGAGTCAATGCTAAGGATCCATAAATAAGGGGGAAAATGTTACAACAAATAAGGCCTATAATCCAAAACCAAGTTCAAGAGGAAAAACATAATAGATAATAATAACTAGAGTATCATGCAAAAGTAATACTATTAATGAAGCATAAAATAATGAAAAATAGTTTTCACTATCTATGTATGTTAGTATCACATCATAGAAAACTAGAATACCCAATGTAGTACTATGTAAGAAATGAATATCTATCAAGGAATTCATAAGTAATATATATCTCAACATGGTAAATATGCCATAGAAAGATATAACTTGTGATAATGTAACATGTGAAAGTAAATTCTCCCAACATTGGCATGGCCCATGGTCTAAGAAATGTTCAACATCTATGTATCCATGTATATCATGTATCACATTCACATAACTCATAAACACTTATCTATAAAAATAATATTCTATCTACCAAACATGTGACAAATAATGTTATCTAGCAACTAATGTCATTCTTTGATAATTTGTTCAATTTTTTTTAATTTTTGAACTTATTTTGAATAAGTGAAAAGGTGGTAGCCAATTATCCAACCAATGGGATAGTCATGGGGTTACATGTATCATATGGTGAAACAGTTATCTTTTGTGAATGAAAATTAATAAGTGTATCAAAATTTGAAAAGGAATCAGGTGTTATTATGTAACCATTGTCATCACTACTGATAGGATCATGTGTATTATGAGTAGCTCTAGAATGCCTAAGAATCTATTGAATCCACTTTATATTAAGAGATTGCATATGTATATGTTTATTTTGGAACATGTTGATCTATTTTTGGGACTAAATTGGTACATTGTATATAATATAAAGGCCTTTAGGAATCTTAAAGAGGTCTTTTATGTGATAAATGCTATGAAACTAGAAGCCTAAGAGAATTGACTACTTTCCTATGAGTAGTATATGTAGATAGATTCTATATGGGTATAATAAATGAAACTAAATAATTATCCTACATAGGAATAATAACTTATTATATTTAATTATCCTAAAAATGAGTAATAACAAACTATGGTGATGATGGGGGTAGAGAAGGAGATACCATTGGCTAAAGAGGGTACTCATATATAATTCCTAAAACTATAACCACCCTATTTTAGTATAATTGACACATCGATGCACTATATATGGTTCTAAAAGGAGCCTCTAAATCTAAGGATTCCCCACCAAAGTGTCAAAGACCCCATCACTTGGTATACTTAAGAATAAAGTATCCATTATGGCAAGACCTACCTAAAGATGTAATATAATACATTTGATGGTGTATTATGCATGTCCATAAAACCTTTTGACACTCTTATGGTATCTAGTACAACCTATTATTTGTATCCAATAAAGTTTATAAGTGTCATGGTGAAAACAATTTTTATTGAACCATTATCGACCTTAATATTATGTATAGGATACTCATTGATGTGAGATTATATTAATAATGCATATAAATATAATTCATTATTATCAAATGTAATCATAGCTTGCTATGGAATCTAATTATAAGTGTGAAAATAATCCTATCTATTATATGAAAATATGTGTAAAGAGGAGGATGTACATGATATGTTTGATCTACTTCAAATGTATCTTTAGTTTTTATTTCATCATGCTTTATAAAAATTTCATTAAATATTTTCAACTTATAGTTCTCATTTTATTGTGGTCCAGAGTCCTCTATAGGTGTTCTAAATACAAAGGTGTTATAATCAATAATATAATGTATATTTTGACTTAAATTAAAGAATTTATTTTAGATTTCCCAACATATCAGTGATAATTTCAATAAGCAATTTTATCATGTCCACTAGGTAAGTGTTTGATTGTATCGACCACTAGTGGTGGAGGGAGACATATAATGTTTCACTCAAGTAAATTTTGTATAAATTTCTTAGGAGGTTGAGGTAAGCATTAAAAATTCCACTTGTATGGATAAAGTAAGAAAGGCATATTTTTAGGTTTTAATATTGTTGTAAATGTAAGCTTAGATTCATTCTTATTCTCATTTGATTTGGCCTTGTATGTGTCTTGATTTTAAACTTTGAATTTTAAGTAGTGGTGGTGGTGGTGGTGTACTTAAGATTATTGATTGAAAGGATCTTGACTTCATGATATTTCATTATATAACATAACTTATAACAAGATTTCAATTTATTAAATAATATAGAATCATGAAGTAGTGAAATGAACCTTTTCTTGAAGATATATTATGACTCATTTTATACGATAAGTTTGGTCATCTTATCTAGCATTGTCTTTTGTCAAATTACATATTCGGTATTTTCTCATTAGACCCTCACTTGAGTTTGGAAATTTAGGCATAATATATCTTCTCATAAATTCTAATAGATAAATGTGATAGAAACTAACTAGTTAGAGGAAAGAAGTCACTAATTGACTAAGGTGGAAAGTCATAAAACCATATCAAAACATAGTATATAAGACTACTTAGAAATAGCCATGCCAATAAATGGTTATTGGTTACATAATATAAACACATTTCATATAAGGATTAAAGTTTTGTTGTTGATCACCTTTTTCATCATATAATGGGATATTGGGAGCTAAAAACTATAAATTAAATGGATAATTTTATATCTTAGGAGATAATTGATTATAGATAAATTATGCAAATCCAATTAATGACTAGCTTGAGACGTACCTTGATCTAATCACAAAAAAATATTTTATAGAGCTGCAATAGTATACCCAAATAAACATGTACTAGGTAAGTTAGATTATGTAATACAGGTATTCATCAAAGGATGGGAATAGGTTTTATATGTAGGAATAGGCATGGAAATCATTGGGAGTTATTTATTTCCCCCACAACTTAGGTGGGCATCACATGTGTAACTAGAGGTGTAGATGTAAGAACATGATTAATAATAGAGGGTTCTTATGCCTCATATTTGGCATCCTTAGTTTGGTGATTATCTTTGGAATATAGGATTAGGTTTAAGATTATATAAAAATCATAAGTGTTTAAGTTAATGCAACTTTAGTATTGTGATAAGGCCTAAAATTTCTTAGGATATACCCCACTAAGGTCATTAGGAGTAGTTATAAGTTTTTAATCTTAGTTATCCTTATTATCTTGTTCTAGATTAGGTAGGAAAAAAATTTCATCTAGTTTCATATATTTATTGATAATTGTAGCATTAAAATAATATGAATAAGGCATATTCATTATAGTTTCATGATCCATTTTAGATGATTGAAGAGAAATATAATATTTTTCTATTTTCAAACCAGTTAGCCTAGCACTTAATCTTAGAGGAACAAGGTAGCTAGCATTATTAGTTGGCATGAGATAGAAAAATGCAAGTAGAAAGAAGGATATGTCCAAAGGATGAAGTGTGCATAGTGTTAAATAATCATAAATTATATTTGAACACTAGGATTTAAATGAAACCCTAAGGAAACAAAATTTAAACTATATAAAGAAGGATTGAAACCTATAGGGAAACATAGGGTTAGAAATGTTCAAATAATATATGGGTTCACCAATATTTTTACCTTATTTTTAGATTAATGTGAAAGACAACAGGATAAAGTATAATAATTAATTTAAATGATAATATATTACACTTAAGCATAAATTTGAATGTAAATTATTGAGATTGATCTAATAATATAATTTACTATATTTAGAAAGTACTAAGGAAATCAAGACACATAGCTTCACTATTTACTTGGTTGACTATGATTATGTTTTGATAGCAAGAATGTAACTGAACAAGACCTTTGATTTTTTGATATCTAGAACTGTCTCTTTGTGCACTTAGGTTCACTAACGCCAAGAATAGGGAAAAATCATTAGATGCATGTGCCCAAAGGCTCATGTTATTGTTTAAGGATATTTTTAATCATACAATGCAATGAAGTTGCTTGACATGTCTCTGTATATGTGATATTTTACTCTTGACTATGTGTAAAAATTCAAAAATTAGATTCATTGTACTTCAAACCCTAGGTCCACATGTGAAGAATAAAAACTTATAAATAGTGAGGATGTTTAATTATGCTTAACTAAACCAAATCACCTCCTTAATGATTGATTAAAGCCTAAATATATAATAATTTTAAGAGGTAATTCAAGCCACATAGTTCTTATCCTTAGTGTGATTGTGAAATTATGTTATTTTGCTATATGAATGCATCTATAAATCTAGATTTAATATTGAAAATGTTGATTCTTACCTAGATTAGTGTGCTTTAGACTTGGTTGATGACTGCTCCTAGTGACTAATTTACAATTTGAGAATAATAAGATAGATTTTATTAATGCATAGTAGTATATTTTATTGATACTTGAGGATTTTAGATGGAAAATAAGCTTAACCTTGATTTTTATTTATATGCACTCAAATGGGTAGTTTCTAATGCCATCAACACACTAGGTAAAGGGGAAAACTTATGGAAATTATTTGATTATGAAAAATATCCATTTTTAGGCAAAATAAATTAATGTCAACTTCAAGAAAATAATGCCAATGTTACTATATGAGAGACAAGAATGTAAATGTGGTGATCTGGAAATGTCTAAGTAGAATATTTAACTAATTTAAAATAACTTGAGAGGTTCCTATAGGTGACTAATAGAAACTTAAAATAAATTAGGATCATAACTAGCATGTAAGTATGTGGGAATTATGAATAAGATATGTTTGAAGATGCACAAGTCATGTAAGATAAGTGTAGGTAAAGATTGGCATTTCCAAGTATCAAATACTAGATTTTGGTATCTACAGTTATATCACAAGGCTTCAATGGTAAAGAGTATAGGACATTAATGGTTCAGATCAAACATATATTAAACATCACTTCATAAGAGAGTTAGTTTATCAAGTGGGTATCAATTTGGTATATTACATGACAAAGTATCAATCAACATACATACCAATATAGTTTTAAAGATAAATTTCTCAAACTTATAGATATACTTGGAGTCTCTCCATATGGTCAGTATGAGGGAAATTTTTTGGGATGCCATCCATTTTTTTATTAGTTTCTAATTAGTTAAACATGTCATCAATACCACCATTCCATTTAATAATTTATGTGAAAGTATGTTGAGATTTTTAATGCTCACTCAAATGAGCAAATACATTAATGTATATGCATTCTAAAAGTTAATCTTTATTGTTTTATCTTATTTTGAATTAGTGTATCTAAACAAGAATAAAAATTTGAATATTAATATTAAAATATGTTCATGAACAATCAAATAAAATTGAATTCTATATAAGATTTATTTCATATGATATTTATAGAAATGAGCAATCACCGAAGGAATAAGTACTTAGTTAGATATAACTTAGTTTTGATTTATGTATTCTATCATAGTCACCAAATTTACTTTGTAATATTTTTATTTTTTTATCATATTAGGAAAAAATTATGACAACCATGCAATATGAATCATGAATATTTTATATTCTTGAAAAATTATAAAGTTACCTACTCCTAATGGACTTATCCTAAGTGGTTGGGTCAATCTATTTTTGTTCATAATTTTGCCCTTATGTCTTTATATATCTTTTCTATATTTTATTACCCTCAAACTTACATAGATAATCATGTATCCCATTTTATTTTTTCAAACCCTATATTTATAATTTTGATCAAGGAGACCTAAAAAATGTTTAGTGAATTGGGTTGGCCTAATCTCAGCCAATCCCCAATGACTATCTAAGAATTTACTTCATTTTCAATACTCCAAAGAGTGATAAAACCACAAGTATTTATACCTTTAATATGAGTGTGTGATAAATCATGTAGATGCAAGTCTAAGTTTTACTCCACCTAGGCCTTCCTTTTATATAATCATGTATAATAGATATTGACTTTTAGAAAGTTAATAATTTTCATTGAAAAATGAGCTTTGAGTAGTGTGCACTTCATATGTAATATTGTAACAATGAATGATTATCCTTAAATTATTCCAAGGTGGTTTTTATATATAAAGTTATTCATTTTTAATTGGGTAACTATTGGTGTTCCAAAATTTAACCAAATAATGATCAAACATGGAAAATAAAGAGTGTCAAATGGAAACATGTCTGAAGCAAAGCTGGAAAAGTCTATTGACATTTCAATTTTTTTAAAGCCTACCTAAGATGAATCCATCTTTAAATTATGGATTTGTTCAATAGATAATTAAAAATTAGATATAGGTAAAAACATGAGTAGGTATAATATTACAAAGTTAATGAAGTTGGAAATAATAAAACGTAGTAATGTATAGTCAAGTAAAGACAAAAACAATAAAAGATACCTATAAAAATGAACCAATAATTTTATTATTTAAAAATTAAGGTATATATATGTAAATTAACATGAAAAAATTATTTAAACAAGGATTTTACCAAATTTAGGTATCTACAAATCCCCCCTTCAATCTCGTATTTAAGTGTTTTAAAAAAAACTTATTTAAAAGGATAAAGAGAATGCAAACCCATGTTAGCGATTGTGAGTTTAGAGTTTTCATTAATCTAATGTTATATAAAGTCCATGTGTTAATAAAATAAAAAATATATGTATTTATATATATTATTATCCAAATAAAATAAAGTATAGTCATAATAAAAAATTAAAAAATATTCAAATAAAAACTACACATGTATGCCTGCAATATTGTGCCTCTCAAGGAGTGTGCTCATGATGCAAAGAGTGGATATGACATAGGTCCTCAATCAACCTTATTCAAGTGGAGAAAGGTATAAGTGTAATAGGTATTCAAGTGATCCAATCCATGTGGAAAAGGTGGAAATTATTTGGGTCTTAAAGTGACCTAATCCATGTGAAGAAATGTGATTTTAGTCTTGTTTAATTCCTGACAAGTGAATTTTAAAAGCTCCCATGTGGTTTTAGGTGAAGTGCTCATCTAGTGAGAGACATAAAAACTAAATTTAACTCACCACTTTAATTAATATTTAACCTCAAGATGAAAGGGTAATCTATATTATTATAATTTAAGGGTGAATCAACTGATACTGATGGACATATAGATTTAAAATGATACACTCGATACCATTAATGTAATATTAGTGATAAATTTAAAATAAATAAAATATAATAGTATGTGTAAATGAATAATGTTAATGCACCCAATTTGATATAATTAGTGCCAATGTAGAAAGCTACAATAGTGAATTCATGAACAATGTCCAAGCCCCCAATATAATCCAATTAGTGACAACATGTGATAGATAGCTAATGACATAATCTATTATTCAATATAATCAATCTGATAATATGAAAAATTATAAAATATGTAAATTGTGATAAAAATGAGCTAAATATTACCTAATATGATCTAATGTATGCCAAAATGTGATATTTAATGACATAATATGTCATTGAATTTGATTAACATGATAATTGTAAAATCTTAAAATATGTAATTTGTTTGACATATGCACTGCATAGGCACAAATTTGTATTACAATCTATACCAATGTATGTCATGTGTATCATGGCATGTCACAATATGTATTTATTTGTCTCATAATATAACCTAATCTGAAATAAATCAACCAATATTAATATTTTTAATAAAATGAGAATATGTAGCAATCTAAATACATGTCCTGATGTGAACAATTGAAACTATATGACAAATCAAATTAAATGGAGAAATCCCAATGTATGTATCCATTTTTATTTAAGGGATGAGTCTAGAAAATCAATCATTTCAATGTGTGTGTGTGCATGTGTTGTGTGTTTAATCACTGGTAAAATGTATAGAATAACATGTGGATTGCTTCAAGTGACCAAGTAATGCACCCATCGAATATGATAAAGTTATTATTTGTAAATTTTTTAATTATTAATTATGATGATTTTATTGAATATTTGTAATTGAGATTAATTTTTTTTTAGATTAAACTTAATATGGATTTTATCCTAGTGAGTATGAGATTAAGATAATAAATGTGTTCACAACTAATTTTCTCATCAATTAGTATCAATAATTTACATAGGTAATATTTATTATATCATAATATAAATATGAATTTACCCCAATTGAATAAGATTAGGGAAACATGTAAATTTATGAGTATGTTTGTATATTTTGTGTCTTATAAACTACCATAAATGAGAATGAAAATATTACAATTTAGAAGGATGCCTTGTGTGTGTTCTAACATAACTGATGGGGAGTGAAACCAATAAACGGGTGTTAAGATACTATGTATATAATTTTAACATATATTATTTGGCAAATTGAATTTTATATTATCTAGTGTATAAATTACATAGTATAAATGAGTAGATAAATTTGATTTTGACAAATCATTTTAACTTTTATTGATTATGATTTTGAGCTCTGAGGGTCAAATGCATTTGTTACAAGACATGATACCAAATTGAATTTAGTGATTGGAGAGCACATTGGAACAATAACATTTGGACCTAGTAAGTTTAAAAAATCATGTTTTTTGAGTAAATTTAGGTATTTTGATTTTTTTAGTTTTTAAACTCATCAAATTGTAAGCATTTTTAAATATTTTAAAGCATTTTTAAGAGGTTTATACCTTTGATGGAGGTGTCCACCTTTTCTGAATCCATCTAGGATTCTGCCAGAGGTGTCTACCATAAGGGTATTAAAAGCTGGGTTATGATATTATTAATTATCATATTTGAATTTGATTCTAGATATATATTATATTTGATCATATATTTTTGTTTTTTTAGAGTAATATGCAAGTGGAAGAGTTTTTTTCTGATTGACATATGGAGAGGGTACAAGGGTTAGCTCTAATTAATGTAGAACATTTTTTTGGATAGATCTTGGTTAGACCATGCAGATCATTTGGGTCATATTTCATATGATATGCACCTCATGACTGCATTAGCTAAGAGGTAGAACACAAATACTTACAATTTTTTTCTTCCCACATAGAATATTATGATTTCCATATGGTATATTTATCATATATTTATATTTAAAGTGGAAGGAACTAATGATATTGTACACAATTTAGAGGGGCAGGGATCAAAAGGGCATGCTCATTTGGTACTTCACTGGACATGCTTGAGGGGCACATTACAAAGTAGGTAGTACTACATTTTGTTAGATATTATGTTATTATATGTTCCATGATGGATGGAATATTTAAGTGCTCTCTTAGCCATTTTCATAATTATTAATGGAGATGGTGTGATGATATCATATTGTATGAACCTAATTGTATATGATATATAAGAGCATGGTACCAAATATTATTGGGTATGCATTATGTTTTCCCAATTATACATGGATTTAAATATTTAACTAAGATGATTACAATGAAGGTTTGGGATCAAATAGTTTGTTACATGTATGGGATTCTAATCATATTATTACACAATTAAATGGGGGTTTCTTGTGCATGTTGGGCCCATCCATTAATATATACCAAAAGGTGGGTTTGTAGTACATGTAATGGTTAAAATCCTATGGAGTATTGAGTTATATTTGATCAATTAAATATAGATATGATTGTATGGATGTTGTATATAAGTTTCTTAGGCTTGCCCAAGGATGGTACTAAGTTCCAATGTATACGGGTTAGCGTTTAGTTGTGTAGACACATAAGTTTGGACAAAAGCATTTGATGATTCCAAACCACTTGACTTGTGCTAAAATATGTTACTATTATTTTCCATTATTATAATCCTTTTATCTATATGTGGGTTTGACCATATATTTGTCATTATAATTATACAAAATTCAAATGTCATAGGCTCAAACTACTTAAAATCACCCTTAGATTATCCCCTCCTAAGGACAACTATCTTTTATCCTTTAGGAAAAGTTTGAATTATGTGGATAAAAGCATAGTGTGATCTTATCCACTTAATATAGACTATCCCACACCAAATAAAGTTTAGTTTTTGATACATAGAACATTCTTTTGGATCTTCCCACATGTTTCATAAGGTTGGATAAAGGAAACTGTCAAAAGTTTTTCCTATAAATACATATAAAGAGTCACTCATTAAACTTATTTGTAACTAAATAATCTCAAGCATTCACACTATTACAAATTTATGAAAAATTCCTTATTCTTTTAAAATGAAAGATAATTCACAAGGAGTAACAATAATCCAAGTCAAGAGAATTCAAAAACAAGTTGAGAGTTATCATTGTCAAGTATAAAAATAATGTTCTAGTTGCATACATATTGTCAAAGGAGAAAATTTCACAATCACTCCAGGTAGGATAACTACATGGGACTGATTTAACTCTTTGGATTATTGGATACATAGGCATCAAGGGGGTGATTGAGGTCAACTCAACCAATTACACTCCACTCTATTTTTTAGTAGTTCAAAATACAAAAGTGACATTAGAGTTTAAAATATAAGAGAAGGATTACATTAATTTCAAGTGGTATAATTTATATTTTTATATCTCAAATTTCTTAATAGACCTAAGCAAAAAAGGCACAATGATTAGTTTTTTGTCATAGCTAATAGAGATAGGTCCATAGTCAACATATTCAAATGCAAGGCATTGTCATCTACATACAATAGTTACATCCTAAATTTTTTTATTTATATGTTTTTGATATGTCATTTTCATAATTATACTTTCTATCATTTCTTGTCAATTACCTATCATAGTTAATTGGGACATGCCCATAGTTAATAGACTCAAACACACTACATTTTAGTCCATTAAAAATGAACCCATCCAAAAATAGTATTTTCTTATGCTCTTGATCCTAAAATTGCATAGTCATCTCTTTTACTATTTTCACTATTTGATATCTAAAATAGTCAATAGGAATATATGTGTAAGCTAAGTATATCTCTTCCTATTATTTTCAAAAAATAGTAGTTTTCTATATTTAGAATTTTGTCAAAAATAAGATTGTTAATTATTGTACATATTTACCATTCTGATATTTTATAGTTTTACACCTATATAATCACATAAAAATTTAGTGTTTTATCAAAAATTGGGTAAAACATATTGGTGAACCTAACCTTTTATTTTTGATCCTTTACTTTTATCATTTGGATTTTCACTTTCATTTTCTTTTTTTCTTTTTTTTTTTAAAATTATGGTTAAATATTTTAAAAACTCATAAGATCTATATTTATAGGAAAAATGATCTTTAGTTTTACCTAATCTATAGTGTGAGGGGTATTTACCCAATTCTCAATCCATTAGGGAGTATTATATATGGGTTTTAGTTTCCACATACATCATAGTATATCATAATGACCCAAGTTTTATTTGTCAATCATAGGAAACCTCCAATCTTTTTTTTCTTATATGATATTGGTGGCTAACCTCAATAAGTTACTCTCAATATACCATAAATATAGGATAGTATGGCTACAGAATGATGGAATCCTCTATAGTTAGTGCCTTCATGGTCATGTTCACTTTATATGACTAGTATCAATGTATCTAAGAGCCTATAAGTAAAAAATACCCTTGATTAGTTGCTCCCTCAATCCTTTTTACAAATTTAAAAGTTTAAAAATTTAATTTCTTGTTGTAATTTTGGTTGTCAATAAATAAATTTATCTCATCTATTCCTTTAAGTAATAATGCTAGATTAATTGGAATCCTTATAGAGCATATTAAGATTCCTTTGGTATCTTATAAAACTAATAATATAGACATTGTTAATCAATATGTAAATGTAAACCTTCAAAACTATATTTAAATTAAATATGATGTCAATGATGAACATGATAATCAATATAATCATGAAATATTCAATACAATTGATCCCAATTAACTCAATGTCATAGATCCTAATCAAGTCAAAGATTTATCTAATATTTTTCAATGACATCAAAATATCCCCAAAAATTATGTAAGGTTGTCTATTTACTCCTAGCATATAAGACTACACATCAAACAAATATTTTTTTATCTCAAGCACAACAACAAGATGTGCCTTTCAAATTTGTTAATCCTCAAATTTTAGGTGTTCCAATTTCCACTATTGTTTTTATTTATATATAAAAATATATATTTACATATATACAAACATCATTTAGTATGGGGGCATCACTTGGCTTATAATAGATTAATATTACCATTTATACAAGGGAATCATTTACACCTCTTATAATTAATACATGAGGTCCAATTCAAAATAGCTTAATGCACACTCTCTTGAGCAAATTGTTATAGCCTTACACACTAAATTATTATAATTAGAGAAAGGTGGTTCTAAAGATACTCACTCAATAGCTTTATATTTTCTTCTTACTAGTACTTTTACACCTAAGATAACCTCTTACCCATTATGAGTAAGATTTGTAGCTCCTAAATTACCACTTTATGATGGTAAGTTAATCCTTAGAAACATCTTTTATCATTTCATATAATGCTTGGATTACACCTCCAATGATAATTTACTTACCAATATATTATTAATAAACCTCAAATATTATATTCTATGATGGTTCTATAATCTCCCTCTTCAATCAGTCTGAGAATTCAACCCCTTTGTAGATGATAAATATATATTTTATAAGATAAACTAATATTGTAAACTTTGAAAATATCATTCATGGTACAACCCTTTAGTTAATACATTTTATTTGTTGAAAGGCTCATGTTCACCTTCTTACTATGCCTAAATGCTCATCTTATAGTCTAACCTTGATATTTTGATTACCTAGATAACCTATATCCCATAATTTACTTAAAACCTAATTTATATCCTACTGTGGTAGTTATAGATCTTTAATGACTTTATATCTTCTTAGACATTACCATCTAGACTAAGATAATAGCATTGATACTAGTGTCTGAGGTCTGATGCTAGTGTCTAATATTTGCAAATGATTAAATTTTAAAATATTTAGACACGTATGGGTCGATCTATGGTATAATTTTAACCCTCTTATGAGATGATTTCAAAAGGTGTGGCATAAATATAATTAAAATAACATTCATTATCATCAAGTACAAATCAAGCACACATCTATCTTATACCAAAGTAAAATCACCTCTTAGGGTTAAAAAATCACCCTATTCTTCCCTATTTCATAATTACTCATAAGATAATTATTCACATAGGTCCAAAACATTAAAAGAGAATCCATGATAAATATTTGTTAGGTTACAAGCTAATTCACTACATTCATTCACATATAACATATTGCACAATTTTTCACACATAAGTCTACATAAGGGGGGAAATACATTGGTCTAAGGCCCTATTTAAAGTATATAGATATGTAGGTAGTGATAATTGACAAATGGGTCTTTGAGTTCAACTCAAATTCACTAGATCCCACTAACCCTTGTTTTCCAAGGTGACATGTCTTAATTAGAGGACCTAGGGTATTGAGCTACACACTGATATCCATAACCTATGTATGTGATCAAAGTTAACAATATAAAAGGTTAAAATGAACCTTATTAAGAATAGGTGTAGTTTATAGAAAATAACATGTAATTAATTATGGATAGAAGCATTGAAATTGGGATTAAAGCATTAACTCTAGTGTCTAGATTCTTACTATAGTGTTCAGTCAACTAAAGAGATAATTTTCATAATATGATAATCATAACAGATTGTCTAGATTCTTACTATAGTGTCTAGGCAACTATAGAGATAATTTTCATAATATGATGAATCATAAAAAAAATATACCTATATTATTTGGTGAATCCATCAGTTAGATCTATATACACATCAGTTAATAAGATAATTATTATCTCTTATTTATATTTAAGCATTCAAATCACTATTTGACATTGTACTTTCTATATTTAGCATATTTACATAATTCAACACTGTATCAAAATATTGAGAATCTAAATTATTTAATCAACATATATTTATAATAGCTTATCCATATTTGATCTAGATATTCCCCCATAAATATTTTGACAAGGGTTAAATATTTGGTGAAATTGACTTCTGAGTCTTATTGCACAAAATACTAGCATGCCTTAAGGGTTTTTGTTTTCATATTTTCTAATTTTTAAAAAAATATTAAAATCAAATATTCTTTGATTAAAAAGTAATTAATAATTTTTAATATGGATACATATACTGGCTATTTCCTTTTAAAATATACTATGGTAGCCATTTATTGGTATCTCTCATGCATTTTTCAATCAATAAAATATATACAAATGGGATCAATAACAACATAAAACCAAAAAAAATGTATTTATGAATACCCCTTATTTTCATATTGTTTATCATGAGATACTACATGTCACTACCAAGCATTAGATGAAGTTCATGAAATAAATTATAGTTTCATATATTATTAAAAACTACCCCAATGATTTGGCACTAAGGAATATGCTAAGGAATATTTGGCACTTAATGCTACCTCATATCGTTTGGGGACTAGGGAAGGAACAAAACAATAGGATATTTAGAAATAAATAACTCCCTTGAAATATAGTTAACAATAAGAATTTATGATAAAATCATGGAGAATTTAAGGATTATTCCTCCTATCAAACCCAAAGGAATGAATGAAGAGGAAACAAATATATCTACCTTCTAGAAGATAGAGGTGTAAAGGGGAAATTCAAAAGATCCCATAACATAAGGAAACTTGTTAAATTGAGAGCCCCTACTCTGGGATGGGTTAAATAAATTTTGATGGAGATTAAAAATGGAATATAGGTGATTTAGTGGAGGTATAATACTAAGGGATGACAAAGGAAATGTTTTAGCTTCTTATGCGGGTTATATGGGAACTCAAACCAACCAATGGGCTAAAGAATTAGTTGATTTATGGGGTTTGAGATTGGAAAAATAATTAATGATTAACATGATTATTATTGAAGGTGTTTTTTAAAACATTGTTAATTATTTGTCTAAGAAAAATGAGGATAACTATAGTATAAATCACATCATTGATGAATCTTGCCTTCTAATTGAGTCTTTTTAGGAAGTTGTCATACAACATATGTACATAGAATGGAATCAAGTAGCAGACTGGTTTAAAAAATGTAAGGGTGGTGACTACAAATTTAAGGAGATGGATCTCTATAGCTGATATACCTAGATAGATAAGTCAAATAATTGAATTTTAAGTGTCTTTAAGAAATGGGTAGTCAGTTGAATAATTTTCCTTTTTTAGTGTATGTTCTTTTGATTTATTCCTTTATTATTTTAATTTATGGAAAAGGGCCTACCATAAAAGGTTTTTTTCATGGAATTATCATAATTTTTTCCTTTAATGATGTAATTATTTACAAGGGAATCATCATGTAATAATCTATTGGTGGGGTGGGACTCATGATGGCTATGCGAGGTGTCTATCTTCACTCATGTGTTCTACTGGTGAGCCATAAAGTGGCAAGATTTATCTCATTATATAAGGTGATGGAAAAGTAAAGAATTAATAATTGGCACTTAGTCATTAGAGATCCCAATTTAAAAAATAGAGAAGTAATGGTGAGTGTAAAACAAAGGAGAATTGAACTAATTATAGATGTAGGGTTAAAGGAGGATACTGAGGTGTGGTAAGTACTATAAAATAGTAGAATGGACAATTTTTTATAGAGAGTGGAAGGTTATGAAAAACATACATTATAAAATTTTGTTAAGGATTAGAATAATAGAGGTGGTTTTTAATGGTATTTTTGTAGAGATAATAGAAGAATTGATTTCTTAGGTACTTGTTCTCCATATGGAGGTCACTAAAATATAAAAGATGGGCATGAATTATAAGGAAGATAAAGATAAGTTAATACAACAAGGGTAAGTTCTTCATCTATTGGAAGCAAAATGACTGAGAGTGGGGTGAATTAGTCTTAAAAACATTCATTAAATTCCACTTAACATTCATGAGCCATTCATATAAACATATAGATCAATCAAAGCATAAGCAACCATACATATGAACATGAAATACAAGAACACATAACATATGTGGGAAACACTTATGGGGAAGAAAAACCATTGATATTTTCAAATTAACTATATTACTATAAGACAAAAACCAAATCTAGTGAAACACCAACTCTACATGGAGCACCAACCCTAATTAGCCAAAAACCCACTTGACTAGGCTTTAAGAAGCACACAATTACAAGGAGGAACCAACCCCCTAGATGAATCTACACCAAATAAGCCACCTAATTATTTTGATATCCTTTAGAAAACTATGTTTCTTAATCAATTTATTATGACCACTTTTTCATCGCTTCACTCTCTTATCCCTCTCAAACTATCTTTTAGGCCTCTTCACTCAACTAGGTCTCTTCAAGAGAGATTAGGTCATATTACCTTGATCTTCATAATAAAACCTTATATTAGATATTAATGATAGTAATTTTTATTTATTATAATGGTATATTTTACCTTATTCCATTCATGTATATTCTATCTCATTTGCTCCTCTCAATTATTCCTTTAACCAACCAATTAGGCCTAAAAGGCCTTACTTATACAAGCCTCTTGCTCATACACCTCTTGGTAAAAAATACACACTTTAACACTAATATTGGATAAAAAATATGCCTTATGTAACTTTATAATAAATAATAAAACATTAAATTAGGTTTGACATTACCCAAATAGACCAAATTCTTCTTTAGGTCTCATGGAGACCTAATTCCATTTAACCAACTTTAGGACATGTTACCTTATGCCCCCTTGGAACAATATATACCAATATAAAAAGAATTTTTTTCCATAAAATAGTCAAATAACCCTTATCCACCATATTCCAATAACCATGACACCTTTTAGGTACAACCACCACTTGAAACACTCCATTAACACTGTTCACATTAGGCCTTTGAACACATAAAAAAGTATGTCTTAAACAACTAAATATTAAACATAATTTAGACACACAACCAAGAAAATAAATCACTTTTAAATAACATACATGAACTCAATGTCATCACAAAATTCATTATACACTTCCACTTAGGAGATAAGGACTCAAAAACACATTTGTAACTCACTCACTCAAAACTTTTCAATTTTCCTTAAAGACTAGTCTTGGTGACTTTGAAATTTAACACCTATGTAGATACATTAAAAGAATCATGATTAATTATAAATATTATATTATGTATCTATAAAATTTTAAAATATAAATTTCATATGGTCTAGTGGCAACTGTTGGTCTTACAAACCAATTTGTTGACATCACTACACACAAACCTCACTAAGTTAGACAAGCCACTTTGGCTTCATCATTTTCACCACTATACCTAACTTCAACTATCTATACCAAGAATTAATAATACATAATATTAACATACAAAATATAAATGTATTTTTTTTAATCTTTATATCATGATAACACATTCCAATTCATCTTCTCACTGTTGCATAATTTTTTCATTATTTACACCACTAGGCCTGTTAGTGACTCGTTAACTTTAATGACCAGTTTATCACACTTGAGGGATAAAAAATATTCATATAAATTAAAAATGAGTCTCTAACTTATTCCTCCATCCATTTTTTTATGAATTCCAATAATATTTTTTGACAACTATAATAACTTTTTTAAAAACAAGCATATAACTCAATGTTTTCTCTCTCCTCTCTCTAAATAATACCACCTAGAGGTACTTGGGAGATTAAAATATAATATAAAATAGATTAATTGAGAATAAAAATCCATATTTATCACTTTTAATTGACATATTCAACATCAGGTCCTTATTAAGGTTCTAAGAGGGTTTAAACATGTTTCCACTCTTAACGATCATTCATAAAGCATAGCCCCTCAATACAAAAACTAACGCCTATAATTTTGAGATAGGATCCTTCCCCATCTATCATGAAATCCTTAGGTTCAAATGAAATTTTTTTACAAGTTAATGGTTGCAATAAAATCTTTCTCGGGTTGAGAGCCTTTGATTTTGAGCACTTGAGAGACCTCTAAACAAGTTTTCATGCCTTGTCCTTCAAACTAGAACCTAAAAATACATGAAAAAACTTGAAACAACATAAATAACCTCTTAAAATTATTAAATTATCTCAAACACATTGAAATATGATCATGACCCTTCATTAGGCCACACTCCTCTCTCTTTGCTCTCTAGACCTTAACCTACAAACCATGTTAGGCCTTAAAATTGACCTTCATCCATCTTTTCATGCACTCTGCACATAAATTACATACTAAATAAACCTATATAATGATTTAAAACTACCATAAATCATTCACATGACTTCATAATAGATCATGATACCTCATTAGGCTAGGAAAGGTCTAGGATTGGTCTAGGTGCAGACTTGGTCTAAAGGTCCTACCCTTGTAGGCTCACCCTAATACTCTTCATGAGTTCTCTAATGCCTCATAAAACCACTCATGCATATGTGTACTCATCTCACCAAGTAACCATGCTCATACCTTCTCATAAGGTCTCTTCATGCCATGATAAGGCTTAGGCTACTTAAAAGATCTATGCCTTCATGTAACCATAAGGCATTTGTTGCCTTCATATTCTATATTTTGCCTTAAAATTCTCTTTTATGAAAACATAATTCAATTATAATACTCCATAAATACCCCTTATAACATCAACACACTTCCAACTAGGCACATTCTCTCAATGACATCAACCTCATGCAATATGTACTTTTGACATCAATGACAATACTCAATAATCTCCCCATTTGTCATTGATGGCAACTGATCTCAAAAACTTCTCCCTCATTTTTAATTTTCTCCCCCTTTGACATTAATGACAAAGTGATTTTTTCAACTCTTTGAATCACACTCCTTGTAACTATAACACTTAACATACATTACTTTGAGTTTATGTGTCATCATACACACATGATACCCTTATCTTTATGCATACCTTTTCATCACTACTCACCTGCACTTAGAACTAATGAAACACTTGATTATCTCCCCCTTATCACTTGAATTACTTAGTAACTTCTCGGATTAGGAACTACACCCAATTCCCATTTTAGTTGTTTAAATGTTGATTTTGGAAGTGGCTTGGTAAAAATGTCTGTAATCTGATCCTATGTAGAAAAATATTCAAGTTTGGCACTTTGTTCACTTACCTGATCTCTTAGGAAATGATACTTGATAGAAATGTTCTTAGTCATTGAGTGTATTATAGGGTTTTTTGAGATGCTTATAACACTTACATTATCATAATAGATAGAGATATGACCATCATACTCCACCTTATAGTCTTTTAAGGTCCATATCATACATAAGACCTAAGTACAACATGAATCTTTTGCAATTTACTCATACTCATAAGTGGATAATGCTACTAATGGTTTCTTCTTAATTATCCATGAAACTAGGCACTTACCTAAGAACAAAGCTCCTCCACTAGTACACTTTTTATCATCTAAGCTTCCTACCTAGTCTGCATCTATATAGGCTAAGAAATCCTTGTTACTTGGATACCATAACCTAAAATCCATATTCCTCTTGAGATACTTGAGTATCATTTTGACTAATTGTAGATGATTTTATTTTAGATCTATTTTAAACCTTCCCATAAGACCTACTACTTATATGATGTCAATTCTATAGGTAGTGGTGTATAGAAAAATTCTAATCATGACCTATATGATGTTTGATTGACCTTTGGAGACTCATCTTCTTTGATTAAATTACACCCTATGATCATAGGTGTACCAACTACCTTTCAATCTTCCATCTCAAACTTCTTCAACATCTCTCTTATGTACTTGGCTTGTGAAATGAATATACATTTTTCATACCGAGTGATTTGCAATCCAAGAAATAATGATAGTTCTCTTAGCATGGACATGTCAAACTCTTTCTTCATCACCTGTAAAAATTCCTTGGTCATGTTTTCATTATTTCCACTAAATATGATGTCATACACATAGACTAAAACTATAAAATGATGGTCATATTCTATCTTTATGTATAGATTACTATCTGTAACTCCTCTTTTTAATCCTTGATCTAACAAATACCTATCCAACCTAACATACTAAGATTTAGGAGCTTGATTTAGACCATAAAGACCTTTTTTTAATATGAAAACATAGTCCTTGTCACCTAATAGTGATAACCCCTTTGGTTTCTCTATGTATACCTCTTCTTCCAAATTTTCATCAAAAAAGAATATTTAACATCCATCTAATACACCTTTAACCCTTTGAGTCTTACATATGCTAGAAACAATCTAATGGCCCCCAATCTTGCCACTAGTGCAAAGGTCTCCTCAAAATCTATCCATTTAATGTGTGCATATCCCTTACATACTAATCTAGCCTTATTCTTAGTGACTTCTCCATCTTAATTAAATTTGTTTCTAAACACCCATTTTGTGCCAATGACATTCTTATCTTTAGGCTTAAGAACTAGTTCCCAAGTATAATTACTCTCTATTTAGTCTAACTCCTCATTCATAAAAACTATCCAACACTTATCTTTGATTAATTTTATAAGGTTATTAGGTTTAATTTTGGATAATAGAGTAATATTCTATTGATTTATATTACTTATTAGTAATCTCCTTGTTTGCATACCTACATTCTTTTTACCAATGGTTTATGGTTCAAGATGATCTCTTTGAATCTATCTTGATGGGCCTTTTATATTATTGTATTTACTCAACTTATTCTTATTCCTTATCAAACTCTATAATTTCCTCTTCATTTTTAAAGTCCAAATTATCTAATGTATCCTTTGATTGTGAGTGTGATTTCCTTGTCTCATCAATCTTTACATTGGTGGTTTTCACTATCTTTTGTAACCCTTTGTTATAACATCTATAGGTTGATATAATTGATGAGTATCCTAAGAACATACCTTCATTATATATAGAATCAAACTTTCCTAAGTCTTCATAATATCTTTTGATGAAACATTTTCTCCCAAACACTTTAAAGTTGTCCACATTAGCAGGTCTACCTTTCCACAACTCATAAGGAATCATATTTCCATTAGTCCTTATCTATTCTCTATTCAAAATGTACATTGTAGTGCTCACTACCTCTCTCTAATATCCATCAGATAATCTAAACCCATTTAACATAGTTCTTGCCATCTCTTGAACTGTTATATTCTTTATTTCCACCACCCCATTCTTGTTTGGTGTCTTAGTTATTGAGAACTATCTCCTAATTCCATAAACCTCATAGAATTCATCAAAATCATTAGACCAAAAATATCCTCCTCTATCAAATCTTAGGAACTTTATCTTTCCATTCTTATCATTCTCAACAAGAGCCTTTAATGCCTTGAACTTGTCAAGAGATTATGATTTTTCTCTCAAAAATGCTACCTAAGTCATTCTTGTATAGACATCTATGAGTAACATGAAATAGCTATCTCCTTGAATGTTTTGGATTCTTGTAGGCCCAAAAATATTAGTGTGTATTAACTCTAAGGGTATTTAAGTAGATTAATCCTTAGAATTGAACCTTATTCTAGTCTGATTACAATGTTGACATGCCTTAAAAAGTATGTTTGTAGGTTTGGTGATCTTAGACATGTTATTCACATACTTCTTAATGATTATATTGAATATATTTTCAAAGTATAGGTGACCTAAAATTTTATGCCATATCCAAATTTTAGTCATCTTTCTCATAAATCATCTCTCCTTCTTGATCTCATTCAAGACATATAGATTTTTCTCAGTCCTATCAGCATTGGCAATTAGCCTTCCTAATGTGGCTCTCCTTATCTCATACCCTATGTCATGAAAGGTTAGTGTGTTTCCTTTGTTTAAAATTATATTTAAACTAAGTAGGTTATGTTTCAAACTTTCCACATATAACACATTTTTTGTCTTGGTCTTCTCATTGTCCAAACTCAAGATACCCTTGCCAACTATATTGGTAGTTGTGTTCTCTCCAAATCTCACTATTCCTATATCATTAATTTTTAATAAGATGAAATTGTTTTTGTCTCCTATCATGTGGCCTTATAAACCATTATATATATACCATTTCATGCCTTCATCTTGAATGTGAAAGGCAGTCTAAGCTAACATAAATTCCCGTTTGGTCTTATGTTCCTTCTTAGAAAATAATCCATCTTGATTCTTGGGCTTAATATGATTAGTCCTGACCTTATTTAGATTACACACCAATTTTTGACTCTTCTCATGAACTCTAAAAGTTCCATATACATTGTTAAGTCCTCTTGATTGATCACTCCTTCTCCCATGGTCTCATTAAAACTCATCCCTTGAGACTATTTTAGAATCACTTTCTCTATGACCAAAGATATGACAATCAAAACAATAAAATTTAAAATAATTAGAATACTTAATTACATTAGCCTATCTTATTGGTCTCTTCATGTTGAATCTCATGTTGGTTCTCTTAGTAATTCCAGGAGGGCCCTATGAGAATTTAGAGGTCTAAAGTCTTAATAACAGAAAAGATTCACAATGGAATGATTTTTAATCTCAATTTATTAGTAAAAAACATTATCCTACATTTGAGAAATAAAAATAACAACATTATGTGAGAGTAACTTGTTCTAGCTTCTCATGATCTTTCTCAAATTCTCTCATCTTATCTCTAAGTTGCTCATGCTCAACCTTCAAAGAATCTTGTTCTATATTCAACTAATAATACTCAAATTATTTTGTTTTGAAATGTATATTAACAACTTCTAACTAATTATTTAGATCCTTCATTATCTTCTCCTCTCTTTTGGCTTCTTTGACCTGGTCACTCTTCAAGGTACAAATCTATTCCTTAAGATCATTGACCATATATATCAACTCATGTTTCCTCTTATTTTAATTCTTAAAATCATCTAGGGAACTTATAATCTCAAATTAAAGGTCTAATTTATCTTATCCTTCTTCACTGTCATAGTAAACTTCATCAATATACATGTTTTCTTGATCACTAGACATCTTGTGCTTCGTACGATCACCTTGAAACTATTAGTCCTGATTTAAAGGACTAAGCTATAATACAAATTTTTGGAAGCATAATGACTAATAGGGGTTGGGGGGTCAATAATTATTATAAAAATTCATTTAATTTGAATTAACATTCATGATTCGTTTATACAAACATATAGAACAATCAAAGCATAAGTAATCATTCATATGAATATGAAATACAAGAACACATCACATATGTGGGAAATATTAAAGGGAATAAAATCCACTAATCTATAAAAATGTAATAAAATCATATAATACAAAAACAAATTTATTGAATAACCATTTCTACATAGAGAACCAATGCCAATTAGCCAAGTACCCACTTGACTAGGCTTTAATAAACACATATTTTTAAGAAGGCACCAAACCCTTATATGACTCAACACAAACCCAACCACATAATTGTTTTGATAAACTTTATAACACTATGTTTCTCAAAAAACTAGTGATTACCACTTCTTAAACTCTTCACACTCTTATCCCTCTTAAATGATCTTTTAGGCCTCTTTATTCAACTAGGTTTCTTTAAGACTGATTAGGTCATATGACCCTGATATTCATATTGAAACCTTTTATTAGATATTAATTATAGTCAATATACTTTATTATGATGGTCTATGTGACATTATTCCACTCAAGTATCTTCTATCTCATTTGTTCCTCCCAATTATTCCTATAACTAATCAATTAGGCTTAAAAGGCCTTATTCTTATACAATCCTCTTGCTCATACACCTCTTGGTCAACCATACACACTTTCCCATTGATATTGGCCAAAAAATAGGCCTTATTATATGTTAAAATAAATAATCAAACATTACATTAGGTCATCCATTATTCAAATAGACCAAATTCTTCTTTAGGTCTCATGGAGAGCTAATTCCATCTTTAGGACATGTTACCTTATGACCCCTTGGAACACTATAAACCTATATAAATATCACAAAATTTAAATAAAAATAGTGAAATATGACTTATACATCATATTATGAGCACCATGACACCTTTTAGGTCTAACCACCACTTGAAACACTTAATTAGCACTGTTCATATTAGGCATTTAGACACACAAAAAGTCTATCTTAAACAACTAAAGATAAAACATAATTTATACACATAATAAAGATGATAAATCACTTATAAATAACCTAAATTACCTCAAGGTCATCACCAAATTAATTATATACTTCCACTCAAGATATAAGGACTCAAAAATCCCTCTATAACTCACTCACTCAAAACTATCAATTTTCCTTAAAGACCAGTCCCAGTGAATTTAAACTCCAACACCTATGTATACACATTAAAATACTCATAATTCATTTAAAATATTATATGAAATATCTAGACCATATTAAAACATAAAAATCATATGGTTTAGTGTCAACTATTGGTCTTACAGACCAATTTATTGACCTCACTACATATAAACCTCACTGAGTCAAACAAGCCACTTTGGCTTCATCATTTTCACCACCATACCTAATTTATAATATCTCTAACAAGAATTAATAATAAATACCAGTATCAAAAAACATCTCCATGCACTTGGTTTCATCTTTCTATCATGATAACACATTCCAATTCATATTCTCACTATTGCCTAAGTTTTTCACTATTTGTACCATTTGATATATTAGCAATAGGCTAACTTGGATGATTATTTTTTCACTATGTAGGGATATAAATTGTCCAAAAATCTTTATGTACATTAAACATGATTCTCTACCTTCTTTTTCCATCCATTTCCTTAATAAATCCAATACAATTTTTTATAGCTATAATAATTTCTTTAGAAATTAGCTTATAACTCAACATTTTCTCTCTCTTCTCTATAACCAATACTAATTAGAGTTATTTGGGAGAGTAAAATAAAATATAAAATATCTTAGCTAAGCATACCAATCTATCTTGAGCACTTTTTATCAACATCTTCAACATTGGGTCCTTATTAGGGTTCTAAGAGGGTTTAAACTTGTTTCCACTCTTAACAATCATTCATAAAGCATAGCCTCTCAATCCAAAAACTAATGCCTTTAATTTTTTTCAAAGAAAATTCCCCATCTACCATTAAATACTTAGGTTCCCATGAAAAAAATTGATGAGCTAATGAGCACAATAAAACCCTTTTTGGGTTAAAAACCCTTCATTCTAAGCACTTGAGAGACCTTTAAACAACTTTTCATGCCTTGTCCTTCAAAATAAAACCTAAAAATGCATGAAAAAACTTAAAAAATCATACCTCACCTTTTAAAATGCTTACATGATCTCAAACACCTTGAAATCTGATCACGACCCTTCATTAGGCCACACTCCTCTCTCTTTGCTCTCTATACCTTGACTTGTAAACCACATTAGGCCATAAAAATGACCTTCATACCTCTTTTAATTCACTCTCCAACACAATTAAATACTCAATAAACTTATCTCATGATTGAAAACTACCATACATCATTCACATTCCTTGACAATAGATCATGTTATTTCATTAGGCCAGGTACGGTCTAGGAGTGGTCTTGGTGTAAACTTTGTCTAAAGGTCCTACCCCTCTAGGTTCTCCTTGAGAATCTTATGAGTGATCCAATGCCTCAAAAACATGATAAAACTACCTTTTACAATCACTCATGATTGTGTGCACTCATTTAACCAAGATACCATGTTTATACCTTCTCATAAGGTCTCTTCATACCGTGAGTATGCTTAGGCTACCTAAAAGACCTATGCCTTCATGAAACAATAAGTCATAAGTTTACTTCAAATTATATATTTTGACTTTAAATCATATTTCATGAAAACATCCTTCAATGATAATACTCCATCAATGCCCTTTATCACATCAACACACTATCAACTAGGCACACTCTCTCAATGACATCAACATCCTATAAGATGGACTTTTGACATCAATGACAATACTCAAAATCATCCACTATATAATGGTTTTTATTGGGATAAGTTTCCTTTTCCTATTGTAAAAATTAAAAAATAGCTTATGCTCTATGTCACTCTTAAAGGTAGATAGAATGTTGTTCACTAGTCACATTTTATCTTTTAAATTAGTTTAGGCATCACATTCCTCTGAGTTTTACCTTTTATATTTTATATTCACTTGATATCTATATTTTGGAAGTAAAATAGGGTAATAAAATTGAACCCCTTCATCATGATGTAATCTATATGATTTGTAACTACTTCAGAAGAATGAATAACAATCATCTTTGTTTCCATCCCTTGAGAAATCAAAGTATAACAAGAGGTATTTTAGAGAATTTGGTTGGTAAAGATAATCATTATAAAATCCATATTCCTAGGAAATAAAAATAGTATAAGATTGGTGGTAATAAAATCCCTTAGTTAGCTATTTATAAACATAAGCCAAGGAGTGCCTCCCATGCAAATAAACTATAATGAAGTGAAGGGGTGAGAGTGGATGAAGGTGGTTCTTCTAAGGATGACCTTGTGGTCATGTAGGAGGAAGAGGTGGTGGAGGGGATACATTTTTTGAATATATAATCCCTTTAGACAAAAAAAGGGGGTAAATTTTTTGAGGTTTGAAAATATACATAATTTAATGTGGAGATGGACGAGGTCCCCACTCACAATTTAAGGGAAGATGAGAGTGACAAACATATTAATGCATAATTTGATAGAGTGGAAAAATATCTTTCTTAGAGTAAGGTTTTCAATATTGAGGAATAATTAGGTATTTAAAAGGCAATGTGAAGATGGTTTATGCATGAACTCTCATATTATAAATAGTATATGAAATCCCTTAATGATGTGGTGTCCTAATTAAATCATAAGAAAGAGAAAAAGGAGATGGTGGTCTAATTGAAAAGACTAATAGATAGGGGTTATAGTTTAGAATGTGAGAATGCATAATTAAAGGATAATTTGAGCTTTGTTGTGGTGGTCAACAAGGTATATGCGAAGGATAACATTACTAGTCTTGAGACCCTAAGAATTTTTTTGAGAATTTACAATGAGTGTGACAATGAAATTGGTTTATGTTTTCAAATGTTCTAGTAGATGGATATATATTTGAAGAGGAGTATTAGTAGTTTGGAAGAGGCTTTGGGTGGCCACAATCTCTAGTTATTTTTAGGTTGTTTTTGTATTACTTTTTTGTAGTTTTATATTCATCCTAGTGTATTGAGTGTCTCTTGTATACCTCTTTTTTTATTCTAGCTTAGTTGGCCTAGTCTACATATTTATTATATAGGGTCAAGTCCCTAGTTCAAAAAACCAAGGTTTATCATTAATAAAAAAACTATCCCAATGATTTTAGTATTAATATTTCTCTTTTTGATATGTTAAACATGTCTTCTAGATATAAATATATTCTCTTTAAAGCCTTATGCATAACTATCTTTCCAAGAAATATGGAACCACCATATGTGGCTTCCATGATCAAAACTATCAAATGATCAAAGCATATTATTTCCTTTGTAAAGGAAGAAGCACCACCCTAACATATTATTTACTATTTGCTCTTATATATTCAAGTATGTGTTTTCAAAAAAATAGTTAAAAGAGTTCTTATGGACAATTGTTCAAGACTCAACATTTTTGACATATATCTCCTTTATTTATTGAACATTAAATCCAAATATTTATAATCATCTAGTATGAGTATCAAGGGATTTCACAACATTTCATGAAAGGTCTTAAGGTATATAGAATTGCATATTAATATGGACCCTACACCTTACATACTTTATGTCAAATTATTCCAAATGATTTAAACTACAACATCCTTTTGGGATGACATTGGATACATGAGATATATGTGGTCCCATACACTTTGCATGCATGCCTAAAATATAATTATCAGGGGTTAATTTATACATGCCCAATGGATATATAGCCATTCAAACATTGTGCAATGATTCAACAAACAAATAATTAGACAACACAATCATCTAATTCTGATTTTGGCTCTAACTATTTACTTAAACATGGATATAAAGGATAAGTATTATAAATTTTTTTATCAAGACATAATGCAACCTATTTGCATATCAATTAATACAAATAAAAGATTCTTGGGTTTTTCAACAAAATCTATGGTTAAAAAATATATCACTCATAGGCACCCATGTTTCATAAAATCCAAATCCACATGCATGAACATAACTAATATTACTTATAATATAAAATTGGTAAACTCAGATATGATTGAAAAAAATTCTTATCTATAAATTTGGACATTGGATGAGTTATCAAATGATGAGTCATTACTAGAGTACTTAGGGGCATATGAGTATTTCCCTTCCTTCTACCATAAGAATATGTTTCCTCATACCTCCTCACTCATCCATACTTTATTGAGAATGATGATACCAATATCCAACATGATATGCATAACACAATTACTACTAGACCATATATAATAAATAGATCCAATTCTCTTAATGAACAAATAATAAACTATAATTATGGAAAAGATCAATATCTTCAACTAGTAATACTTGCCAGAATGATGTAACAGGATAAAGGAAAATATTATTGACAAGTTATACATGATTATTCATAATTATTAACTTGGGATTATTATGATATGGCCAACATCCATCCATCTATGGTAATACAAAATATACTACTATATCCAATGCAAATCCCATCAAGCAAAATATTCGTAAGGTGCATCCCAAGGTAGCCTTGATTGTGAAAAATGAAATTCAAAGATTCTTATATGCATGCTTCATTAGATAAATTGCACATTATAATTGGGGTTATAATATATTCCTTTTCACCAAACCTAATTGTGACATTTGATGTTGCACACACTATTGGAATCTAAATAATGTTTTCCAAAAGATGATTTTACATTACCTAACATTGATATGATCATCAATTATACATGTGTGTATGAGACATTTTCATTCATGGATGGATTTTCTAGCTACAATCAAATCAAAATTAATGCAATAGATTAAGAAAAGACAACATTTATACAATAAGAAACATTTTGTTATACTATCATGCCTTTCAGACTAAAAAATACAAGAGCTACATATGAACTTGAAATGACACATATTTTCCATGATTTCATTCATAATATGGTTAAAGATTAAGTCGATGAATTATTAGACAAATCCAAGCACCAATAAGATCATGTTATATATCTAAGACAAATATTTGAATGTTTGTGAATGCCATATGTGTAGTTAAATCTAAAAAGTATTTTTTTGGGTTGTCTTCCAAAATTTTTTTGGGTTAGTTTATTTCTCAACATGGTATTTAGTTTGATCTATAAAAGTTAAAAAATATCATCAAAATGCCACCACTAACTAATTTGAAATAGTTGTGATGTTTATAAGGAAAATTCAAGTAATTTGACATTTTATTATGTAATATATAATAAAATGATACCTTTCACATGTATAATAAATAAGGATACAAAAACTTAATTGGGATGAAGTGTGTTAGTAGAGTTTTGATACAATCAAAACATATTTTAAAAAGCCATTGGTGTTGATGCCTCCAATACTATATATACCATTACTTATTTATATTTTAGTGACTCATGAGGCCTTAGGGGCCTTATTAGAACAATATGATGATCATAGATAACTATAATTTGTTTAAATTATTCATAAAATGGTTGGTTATGAATGCAAGTATACTATAATGAAAAAACTATGTTTGGCATTAGTATTTGATACGTAAAAATTACAACAATACATGCTTAATAATGAGATCCATGTTATATTCAAGGAAGACCCATTAAATTTTCTCATCATTAAAACCCATAAATAAGGTTGAATAGATAAATGGGTGATATAAATCATATAATTTGATCTTAAGTTCATATATCAAAAATAAATAAAAGGCAATGTTTTATCTAATCAACTAGCTTTGACTCCACTATTAGACACTTTCCAATAAATGAGTATTTTTGTGATGAGCTAGTGACATATCATGTATCAAATAACACATGAAATATTTTATTTTATAGATCCATATGTATGACAAGTATGGGTGCAAGCATCATTTTACATATCCCTAAAGGAGAATATAGACATTTTCTTATAGAATAGATTTCCCATGCTCCAAAAATATAACATAATTTTTGACACTTGGATTTGCACCCCTGAGGAGATTATTATCTCTCCGCATCCAAGTGGCACAATGTAAACATACCTCTTGATGCGGGTGACAATATTGAGAGATGAATCTTTAGAAGGGCTTGTTCCCTTGATGCACTCTTTGAAACACTTCTTTAACTATCAAATTTTGGATCAAAAGGGTTAATAAAACAACTAATAAAACCAAAAAAGTGATTCACAAATATTTAATCTCCTCCCATTTGACTAAATATCTATTACTTAAATACAAACAAAGTCTCTCTCACATAAAACTCACAACTTAGGATGCATTTTCACATAAATGTTTCATATGTTAGATTAAAGAAGGTATTTGATACTTAGGAGGGTAATAGATGATTCAATGAAGGGATATAGTCATAAACCACTTATAATACACCTATACACTTATAAAATAATACTAAAAAAGACTTGTAACAATAACCGTTCTACACATTTGGTAGACAACCAAGAGCAACATGCTAGAGAAGAAGATCTTTCACTATACAAGACTAAAAAGATTGTAATCAATACTTAGTAGTATATCATGTGAGTGGAAAAATCACTTTTATATTTCTTCAATAGTCTTTCAAGTGAAAATTTGGCTAGAGTTTCCTGATTAACCAATAGAGGCTACCAAAAAAGGTAAAAGAGTCCATATTTATAGATTTTGAGAGAGAGGCAAAGCAAAGGAAGTCCAAAGGTCCCTTGGACATGTGTAAATATTAAAAAATGATTTAAAATTTTCATGAAAATAGGCATGATCTGAACCATGCAAATTTAGGAGGTCCAATTTTCCATACAAGCCATGAAAATTATTAAAAGTGGCATAAAACTCTCAATCTTGGCACAGAAAAATACCTTCATAATTTGCATTTGTTTGAACATCCCACCACTAACTATGGATAGGTGTAATTATTGGGATTAGAGGTAAGGAAATAATTAATTCAATTACATGCATTGGATTAATCCCTACACTTTTAAAAACTCTTAGAATGAAGTAATCATTATTTGTAGTCTTAAAACTCCTTATTTCAATCATCCCTCACACTTGGCCTATAAAAGGTCTTATATTTCCCATGAAAAATCATGGTAGGGAGTGAATAACACCTAAAAATATTATACATGGTCTTATACATCTCAAATTCACCTTAAAATGACATCTAATTGAGGCTTCCACACTTTTCATCCTTGTGTGCAGCATGCCAATTTTGAATGGCTAAAAGGAGATATTTAATTTGGACATTTATAAAATTTTAAATAGGATAAAATTACCATATGGAGCTATAATATGTCTTGATATTCCCATCAAACTTGATTACATCTTTTGAAACATCATAGACCCCAAAAAACACAAAAAAATGGTGAGAAAAACCACATTTTGCCTATTGTCCATACAATTCCATACATATCATTTCATGGATGAGATATTGGGTGAGTATTATCCACTTTAAAATATGTTTAATTTCCAAAACATGAAATTAAGGTGGCTCTCTAAGCTCATTTTTTTCATTAGGTCATAACTAAGGTTTTAGTAGGGTTTTTGAGTGGTAACTAGTCTTAACCTTCATTCATAAAGTTGGCATGTTGAATTTATTTATAAATAAAATTTATGGATTATTAGGGACCTTACCTAACACAAATAAAAATCTTATGCCACTATGAATTTTTTTATTAAATTTCCAAGCATTTCAAGTTGACCATTCATACCATTTTTGAGCATTTTATGAGGTCTGGGTTCATTTCAAGCCACAAATGGATTATTGAAGACTAAAAGTACATAATATAAGATAAATAACCTATATAAACACCCTATAAAAATTTTCCAATCATCATAATATCTCATGAATATTTATAAATTAAAATACCCCCCTTTTGGTATTAGGCCTAATGTTGCCTAGTAGGTCTGCCCTATATTCTTGAGAAAAATAACCCTTGTTGACACTTTCCATGAATTTATATAGTTTTAAAACTGAATTTAAATCCCCATGAACATTATTAAAATAATTATAATTCTTGTAAAATTATAATACTATAAGTGACTCCCTATTTGGAATTAGGTTTGTATGTTGTCTCACTAGGTCTCCATGTAGACCTCCTTGTCTAGACCACCTTGTTTGACCTCAGAGCCTATAACAAGGTTTCCCATGATTATTTATGTGTTTTTAAGATCTTAAAATATTCATTTAGGATTTATTTTATTTCTAGTGCATGATTCATCATTTTTTCCAAAACCTATAGGCTTTGTGCAAAGGAAAAGTGCCCTACCTTTGAGACAAAATAAAGGCATATTACCCTACTTTCTCAAAAAAAATTATTTGAGGGGGTTTTAAAATTAAAAATGATGAATTTTTATATATTTAATGAATTATTTTTTCATTCAAAACCACAAATCTTCAAGACTAAGGTTACGTAGCTTGACTATGCAGGGGTATTTAATGTTGATTATGCTTTTTTATCATTTAGAACATCTTTCTTTACTTGTAATAATTATGAGAGCCTTTAAAGGTTTATGTTAATTTTTTAAAAGTGTTTATATCCCTTAGTATCACTCTAAACCACCACACACCCTCCCAATTAACTCAAACCAGACTTGGTTTGTCATGGTTGACTATGGCAACTTCTTAGCAGACCCCTATAGATGGCATTCTTATCCTTAAATTAGATTAGTTTTTATTCTCAACTATCCTAAATGAATCATGAGAAATATTTAGTCTCTCTAGTAACCTCAAACTCATTTTCATAGTCAAGACTAAGCCTATTGTAATCATGACTATAAATGAAACATTTATATCTAAATCCCTACCTATAGGTCATCACAAGGTATTGATGAGATCCAAAAAATATGTGTAGATTCCTAAATAAACCTACTTAGGCATCCAATAATATAAGTGTACTATCACTCCCTTACAAAGCTTGGGGCATCATACTATCATCAATTTTCTTAGTCATTATCTGCCTAACTAATCCCTATACTTCTACCCCTACTTGTAGATGTAAAATAGATTTTGTTATGGAAAACATGGTTCCTTGAGACTATCTTAACACCCTATGAATGTCAAAAAATTATTACTCCAATTTAACCTGACTTTTTTGTTCAATGGGAACTCAAACTATGCTTTGTCCTGACTAAGACCAATTTCTCCAAAATCTTGCCTACAGATGCATATTTCCAGGCCTATGCTATCTATTATTGACTTTATCATGGAAAATAAGTATCTATTTTTATTTATTTCATGTTAATTTTACAACCTTTCAATTTACTATCATCTATATCTATATGATTTAGGATTATTCAACTAAACTCTTTATGCTTATTGTTGTCTCAGTCCTTTTTAGCTATCTATAGGTGTTTGTTTTATCTCATTTACTTAGTCATGATGTCAAAAGTTCTTTGAATCCTTCCTAAGGGTATAAAATAAGTTTTATATTTATTTTAATCCTTAAAATACCTTTAAAATACCATTAATACCTCCCAATCCTGTCTATCTATATGGCTGTAGGTGTTTATTTTACCCTATGTATGGACATGGTCTGAACATGAAGAGGTCTCAAAACATCCATCCTCTCTTTTGGTGATCCCTTAATTTCCTTAAATATTTATTTATCCATCATCAAATTTGTTTAAACATGAATCATGATTTGATATTGAAACATTGGGGTGAAAAAAGGTCTCTTGGTTCACGTTCCTATAGATACTACTAACTATCTTCAGTGTATTTAAGAGCACCTTTTGACCTCTATAATACCTCTCTCTACTTGACATCACCCCTTAAAACTTGGCATATTAATTATATATGCCAAGGGATATAAGGCCAAACAATTATGAGCATTGAAAAGTCTTTGAAACTATGAAATATATTATTCCCACAATGCTTCTAACCCTCTATTTAGTGTTTTCTAGGCAGACAGGCTTGAAATTATAGTCAACACTCTTAGAGGTGTTTCCAATTTACAACTAGACCTATTACACCTTGGATGGTTATATCGAGTATCATTTTATAAATTAATGGTTCCAAGTGAGGTCTAATCTTAATTTCACATGATGCACCATAGTGAGCTATAGTGTAACCAATATGGAGATTTATCATAAACCTAAATTTTGATTATTCCCACTAACAACCTAATTCATTTATAGCAAAACCAATAGGATGAACTGTACATTCATCCTTTTTTACATCAACATGGCATAAGTAGGGTATTGTAGGTGTTAATTCTGAGTTACAAGGTGGTGAAAGTGGAATTAAGCACTAATATGCCTTGTTTAAAGGCCTCCTAACACCTTAAATTAAATTGGTGGAATTAAAAAGGATAACCTGCCATTAATAACACTTCTAAAAAAACTTCAAAACAACCTCCTCTATGTGGAAATCACTTGTATGTTCATGGAATTCAATAGACAATGGCATTTCATAACTAAGAAAGCTTGGGATATAATCACATGGTCAATTTTATGCCTCCTTTAACATGAAAAGGGAATTTAAATAAACCTCCAAAGTCTTGAAAATCCAAAAAAACCTCCATTACCACCTCATATATAGGGTGAACAAGCTTGTGTATGAAATTCAACTGAAACTAAGTATGAAGTTGGCAAATGAAGAAAAATAAGTTTATAAACTACCCAAAGAATGCCATGATGAGATAAAAACATAGAATTAGTGTTATGAACCATGGACTTATGGGACACTCTTTCTTATTTTAAAAAGTCAACTATAGGAGAGATACACTTAGCAATTCAAAACACTCCAACTAAAACTATACATGGTAACAACTCCTTCATGATAGACCAATTTTTCTCATAAAAACATCATTAGTCATGAAACCAAGAATGGATACCATTTGAGAAGGAATCCAACATCCTCTAGTGCCAACACTAGTAGCTAGTTCATAAGAATTTAGTAGAAATGGAGCAAAACCATTAGGGTTTACCAAATAACTATTAAATCTACAAAATCAACTTGTTAGCAATTGTTCATATAACACAATTGACCAATATTCAAAATACATACATGAAAATTAATTTATTGGATTTTAAAATAACCTCATAAAATCATTTTGTTTGAAACTACCTGTGCTTCCCATACTGAGCAAAAAATTGAAGGTTAGTTTAGTCTGCCAAGAAGAGCAAAAAAGTGTATAATATTTTTGGCTTCAAATTGTAACTTCTAGAGCAAAAAAAGCATGGAGATTACTGTTATAAGGTTTTATGGACCCCCCAAAATCTTCCCCATGTGTCACACTTCTTAATAATTTATACAAGTGCCATTTTTCCTCTTTATAGCTGATTTCTATAATTTCAGTTAGGAAGCCTACAAGTATCTAATTTAACTAACATTTTAAACATATATAATTATTTATTAACATTTTATGTGAAAGTGAGACACCTAGGCACCTTGGGAAATATTCCAAATACATTAATGACTCTTAAAATGACATAAAATGACCCTTAATAAACAAATTGGCTAATGTGACTAAGATTAAAGGTAATGTGACCTAAAATAACATCATATAAAAAGTAATACTCCCTATGACAGCATTTTATGACCCCTTAAAATTTTTAAAACCAGAAATTTTTCCTAGGGGTGACCAAATTTGACCAAGAAGTCAAATTTGGTCAACAATAATATGAAGTTTAGATCATCAAGTTGTTTATAGCACATGAAATTCATGTTAAGAATGTTAAGGTTTATGCTGACTCTCAATTAGTTATTATTTAGGTTAAAAATAATTATAAAACCAAATAAGAGAATTTAATTCCATATAAATAAATGGTATATAGATTGCAAGAAACATTTGATACATTTTCTATCAAAAGTATCCCACATAAGGATAATCGTCATGCCAATGAAATGGATAGTGAAACATCATAATGCCCCTTGCTATACATTATTATTAAATCAATTTTATAATATTAAAATTATTCCAACCTCCAATTACACCAAATGAAATATATGATTTAGCATTTACCATAATTACATGTAGTGCCGAAAATACATAATGGTAAAATAATATTTACAATTTCATATATTGGGATTTTACACCAGATCATTTTATTTAAAATTATAAGAACATGATGTAGATAGACACACCATTATTCTATAATTTGGGATTAATTATTCAAAATACGTTTACAGTGATAATTACTAAGATGTCTTGATAAATATGTGGAAATAATTGTACTTTTAGAGATGCATGATAGTGAGTGTGGGGACACTTCAATGCAAAATCAATGTCCCATAAATTATTAATGCTTATTATTGGCCTAAAATGGAATGAGAACGTGTCAAGAATGCTAAATTATGTATCCATGTAAAAATTATAGCAATTTGAATCATGTTCCATATCATGAATTACAACCAATTTTTTCACCATGGCCATTATCCCTTTGGGGATTTTATTTTATTGGAAAACAAATTTGGTATTAAAAAGAGGCCATAAATTCATAATCAAAGATACATTTTATTTCAAAAAATGGGTATAATTTATCCTACTTGAATTTAGAATTGGAGATGACATATGCAAGTTTATAATGGTAAATATTATTTCTTAGTTTGGTTTACCTTCAAAAATTATTACAAATAATGTGTCATCATTTAAGAATAAAATGGTGAAGCATTATTATAGTTAATACAAAATTAAACACACCTTTTCTCCACCCTAATACCTATAGGTTAATGGTAAAGAAAAATAAATAACAGGACTATTTTTAAAATACTTGGAAAAATAATTGAAAGGTATAATGCAAATTGGCACCATTAAATTATTTTACACCTTATGGGCATATCGCACCAATGTCTCCACACCTACACCTTATTCTTTAGTTTATGGTACATAGGTAATTGTACCAATTGAGATTGAAATCCAATATTTGTATGTTTCTATTAAATACATTATTCACAATAATGAGTATCAAGAGAAGTGATTGCATGCATCAAAAGAATTAGATGAAAAATGCACATAGGATATTGAGAATATATAGGTTTACCAGGGTTAGGTTGAGTAAGAATACAAAAAAAGGTTTAAACACATGAGTTTGATGTGGGAGATCTAGTATTAAAATAAAATAAGAAGAATACTAATGTAGAAAGTACAAGAAAGAGAAATTCAAAACAAGTTGGTTATGCCCATTCATAGTTATAGAAAAATTGGGGAAAACATGTACCACTTAGATACACTTAAAGAAGGCCTCTAAAAAACCTAATTAAAATCAATAATTTAAAAAAGCAAATAATTAATAAAATACAAAAACATTCAAATAAAGAGAAAATATAAAAATACTTAGCATTTACAAGTTGACTATCCTTTGCATATGTTATTTACTTTATATTAGATAACATACCATTTTCCTTTATATACACACATATGTTTCATAGGTAAAACTTGAGTGTGATGCATACATACATAAGACCCATAATACATGAACATACAAATGTTAGACCTTTCTTTTACCCATGTGAGACACTATGTTGGGGGCATCTATTTCTATTGATCATGATTTTTACATGTTTTATTATTTTATGATTGATTTACATTAAAATATTGACATTAGATATTAATTCCTACACATGTCTATACTCATTCCTTACATCTTAAACAATGTGCTAGATATGTTATTTTACAAGATATTTTACTAACACATGTATGCAAGGACTAGTATGATATACTTATGGTAATTTCTTAAATTTCACTTATTCATCTTCTCACATAGCTTACTTGTGTATAATTCTAACTTTCTACCTTGTTTTGATTGTGTAACATTTGAAAATGTTCTTTGTTGGCCACAATGACATCGAGTGTTATTTCCTTGGTGTGTGTACATTTAAACTTGTTATATACTTTGAGTGTGTGAAATTTGAAAATGCCCCTTATTTGTGGCCTCTTTAGACCCCTTTTAAGTGACACTAGTTGCTCTTTTGTGTGTACTTGATTATTTTCTAAGCTTGTACTTCTTACTTCTAGACATTGCCATGATCCATATCATGAATCTTAGGTATTTTTATGTTTAGATACCATGATATAAATCAATACATATACTTAGGCATGATACCACTATATATTTGTTTAATACATGATTGATACAAATATAGCATGGTTATCTTATCCTTTTGAGATAAAGTGACTATCATGTTATGTTACCCTCATTTCAAATTGGGGGAATATTAGTGGGGTAATGTCATCAAGACATGATTCCACATACACATAGTTGATATAAGTGGAAGGGTTTGATACAATTTAAATGATTCAAATACACACTTGGTATATATTTTCATAGATTTAGGATAGAGTATTTCAGAATTGTGATAGATATTACATAGTTTTATAGAATAGAGGTTAAATTTTGATAGATATTTAAAATTGAGACACATTAAAGGTTAATATTCCATGAAAACACACCAAATCACACACACACACACACACACACACACACACACACACACACATTCATATTATATACACATTTATGTACTAACCTTACCAAGATGTATTGATTGAGTTTTATCTATCTACATTAATTGGCTCCCTTGAGTAGTGTGATCAATATTTAACACACTTGATGTCCTTGTAAACAATTCCATTTTTAAAATTTATATTGTTACACCATTTAACTTATGTTATATTGGAGAGATAAGAAATATTATGTATACACTTGAGTTATGTAGTTGAGATTCAATGATCTTGACAGCCTTAGCAAAACTCAACACTGCACTAGATTAAGGGAATGATCACCCTTAAATTCTCTTCTTCACATCTCTAAGTTTCAATTATGAATCTCTATATAATGATTTAGGAATGAAGCATAATTTCCAAAATAAACTACCAAGGGAAATCATGGTTGTATTGACACACGTGTTCTCCTTCCTTTCTCTCTTTTCCTTCAAGTATTTCAATTATTAAATTTTTAGATTTTATGCACTAATTACATTATAACATGATCTTGGTTACAAGTAATATAAATATAAAAAATTCAAATAGAGGTCAAGTCAAAGCAAGGTGTGTTATACACACAAAAGTACACATTTATTTTCATTTAACCTAGTAATTTCATCCTTATGCATTACTAGATTAAGGGGGGTGGATGTAGATTATAAATCTATATTTTATATGAAGAATTAGTCATTTACACTTTTAAAATATCACTCATGGCTCAACACTTTATTTTGGGACCTTTTTTTTTTTCTGAAAGGCTCATGTTCACTAACTCACTATTCCTAAATGATTATTATATATAGTTCAACCTAAATATTTTGATTACCTAGAGCACCTATAACCCAAAATCTACCTAAAACCTAATTTATATCATACTATGGAAGTTAAATATATTCAATAACTTTATATCCTCCTTAAACACTACCATATAGATGGGGACACTACCATTCAAATGAGGACACAAGCAACAATACTAGTGTCTCAAGTTTGATGCTAGTGTTTGAACCTTAAAAATGGTTAAATTTTAAAATATTTATACATGTATGGGTAAAAATATTATATATTTTGAATCCTTCCTTGAGGTAATTTCAAAATGTGTGGTATAAATATATGTAAATTACCATTTATTATCATCAAGTACAGATCAAATAGATGCCTCTATGTTTACCAAGAAAAAACATCTCTCAAGCTTACAAAACTACCCAATTTCCCCCTATTTCCAAATCAATCAAGAATAAATATTATTAAATATATAAATAATTCAAATATTATACCATGAGAATTATTTTAAAAGTTACAATCTATGTCACTATATGAACTCACTTATAACATATTTCACAATTGTTCACACATAAACCTACATAAGGGGGATAATTACATCATTATGAGACCTTAATTAAAGTATATCGATATTTAGGAAACACTAATTAAAAAATGGGTATTTAAGGTCAACTCAAATTAAATTTAGTCTACTAACCCATATTTTACAAGGTGGCATGCCCTAATTAGAGGATCTAGGGTTTTGAGCTACATAATGATATCTAGAACCTATGCATGCAATCCAAGTTGTTAATATGCAAGACAAAATTTAACCCTAATAGGTATAAGTGGAATTTTTCAAAAGGGAATTGTACTTCATTGTAAATAAAAGTTTGGAAACTAGGATAGAATCACTAATGTTAGTGTCCAAATTCCAATGGTAGTGTCCAGGTAGCTAGAGAGCTAATTTCTAAAATCTAACAAATCACAATAAAGCTTTATCTTTTCTTATTCTACACCTGTATCATTTATATATACATACACATCAATGAATAAGATAATTATTATCTCTTATTTAGGTTTAAGAATTCACATTAATGTTTGGCATTATAATTTCTATATTTAGCATATTTGTATAATTTAACACTGTATCTAAATATGGTGAATGCAAATTATTTAATTGGCCTAATTTTAGAATATCTAGCCATTGTTTGATTAGGATATTTACCATTAATAATTTAATAAAAAATTTAAACACCATTGTAAGATAAGTTTTTAGCACACTATTATATCAACATTTGTATAAAAGTATCTTATATGCAAATTGATAAACTCAAGCAAGGGTAAATTGAGAAAGTCAGTGAATATGTTCTATGGTAAAAGACTATGCTAGCTAGGATGACAAACTCTATGGTATATAATGAATTATAAGTTATTCTCACATAAATGTTGATATCACCACTCCATGAATCAATCATGTTTGATAAATTCAAATGCTTTAATGGGTTAAGTTATACAAGCAAAGAAAGAGAAGTCAAGATACTAACATTGAACAAGTTAAAATATGTGCCAAATTCTCCATCTACTTTAAATGTCAAGTTTTAATATAAGCCAAGTTACAATGTCAAATATAATGAAATCAATAATGAATAAAAATTAATAGTTAATTCAATATCACAACCATTAAACAAGCTTCAATTGGAAATTCAATCAAGGAGGCCATTTACAAGGTTACCATAACCTCCTCATATCTTGTTACATAAACTAATTGATTATAATATCATATCCCTACATATTTAATTTGAGATTTATTTTCCCAAGGACAAACATAGATTATTTGAAAAGTAATGCATATTATGAATGCCATAGATGCATTGTACATTATATGAAAAAGTGTTATGGGTTAAGGCATAAGATACAAGATCTTATCAATGATTTTACTATTGAGGTAAGCACACACACAAAGGAAGTTATACCACAACAAAATGATAACAAAAAGTTGAAAATATTCGATAATCCTTTTTAAAATCATGGTTTATCATAAAATAAAAATAATTTAAAGGCACATCATGCTTACTATGTACTTCCTCCTGAGGCATATCAACATCCAATAGATGGAATTATTGGTACATTTATAGTCACATTAGTGCATTATATGATAATTATATTTGATGAAAATGAAATTAATGATAATGGTTTATATATACATGCCATTTTTATTCATGTATACATCAATATACAATCTATACATAGTTTTATAATTATACAATGGGTCAAGTGAAAATGCATGTACAATGACATTCTCGTATAGTTTTAGATACAAAACTAAGATCTATAATCTACATCAAAAGTAGTCAAATATTTTAATAGTCATATGTAGGATAATTTAAGACATATAGTGATACCTCTCCAAGTCAGTTTGGAAATAGTGGTAATTTCATTTCTAGTCTTACCAAGCACAAGAGTCTTTAATATGTTATTAGGATACCCTTGGATACAAAATATTCAAATACTACCATATAGAATGAATAAATTCATTAAGTACATACATTATATTCAAGTGGTCAAAAGTTCAAGGTAATTCATATGAGTACCCTCTATAATAAACAATAAATCCTCCTCCTCCACCATACTAACACCATTGTTTGTGAAACATATTCAATAACACCATAAAAAGACAATCATGACACCTACTCCAAAGTGTAGTACATATATAATCAATGTGTTTTAACCTTTTAGGACTTAAAAATGTAAATAATATGTTTGTTAAAGAGATAAGGATACTAAATTAGGGTAATAATATGTAATAAATACAACCACTATTATGTTACATAATTGACTAACTTTTAACTTTCTAAAAATAGTAATAAATAGTGAAAGTAAGAACTTATTTAGAAAACAACTAAGATAAATGATCTTAAAACTAAAAATTGAGGTGGAATCTAGTCTAAGCATTGTAAATAGGATACCAGTGTCAAAAACCCTCTTGGATAATAGCTCCATAATTGGGAAATAGTTCTATTATTATAAATCTAGCAATAATGTCCTCTATGGAGGACTATCTTGAGCTTTTGGGTGTACCCCTGTTTATATTTATGAGGTCTATTCTTGCATACATGAGTTTTGAAACCTTGTATATTGCCTAATTTGATTAAATTTGTGATCAAACCCTAATCCTCCATATTACTAGGGAATCCATTTGATACAATTTGAAAAGTGTGTTTGTTAGGGTAAGATAAACATCCTTAACATCCCACTATGATGAGAGTTGACTACATACCAATACTTTGAGGAGGGATCAAGCTGGATGTAATTATCCCCAGCTAATCGATGGTGAAAGTGAAAGTGAATCTAATATGAAATTGAACTTGAGTACCTTGAATGTTATTGAGACTAGAAATATTGGTAATATAAGATTAGGACCATTGTGTATGGTAGTATGCATAAGTAGGGTAGAATAGGGATTGATAACCTTAATGTTCTAAGTTTAAATGTGTATTTTGCATCTAATTTCCATCTAATGTTCATAGAGATAAAATTAATGTATTTATACCATTATGATTCTTTTGAAAGTGTTAAAAGAGGTCTATTCCAACCCTAGGAGGTTCTAGATTTGAAAAGATATTAATTTATGAAAAAGAGAGGGAAAGGATATTAACACCATTTTTGGGACACTAACATCATGTGGTGCTAGTGTTCTTATTATGTTGATAGTGTCCAAGTGGTCTAACACTAGGAACAAAGGGCCATGATTAAGAAATGAGGGTATAAAACTACTTTAGGTATGACCAGGGACAACTATGGCTTGCATAAAGGTTGGATAAGTGTGATAATAGGATCTAAGATAGGTCTAGGGCTAAGCTAGGGATATGTAGTTTCAAGTAGCACTATTAGCACTAAAATACCACTTTTAGGTGATTATATTTACCCCGCATTTATTTTATAAATGTAGAAAACTTAAATGACTAGGATAAAGGAAAAGTAAACATGCCCAGACTTATTTAAGAGGTGAAGCCTATGAAGTTGGGTTTAAGTGTGTGAATCATATTCCAATGCATGTTCTACAAGTGAAATATGAATAAATCAATCCTTACTTAAGAGATATCAAAATCAAAATATTAAACTAATTAAAGAATTAAAATTTAGTAAAGAGATAGGAGAGAGGAAATGAATGAATAAACCTCACTAGGTATGTGAACCAATGAATAAACTTGGTGATACCATGTGTGTTTACATGTATATAGTGATCAATCAATGAATAGATTAGATTGAGCTAATGGCTTGCTCAATTCTCATGTGTGGGTGTCTCAATAACTAAATTTAGTTTTGAGTCCATCATTGCCCACCCTTGTTTCATGGATCATGACTTATGAGTAGCTTGGATTAGGCTGATGGTGTGTCTAACCCTCTCATATAGGTGGCTTAAGAAATCAATCAGACTATGACTCCATCATCACCTACCCGTGTGTAGTAGATGCAACTAAAACTAAAAATTTGTGATGTAACTATAAATTTCAAATTGAGAATGTTAGCTCTACATCCACTTGGGTATATTAGGTAGCTCCAAGCCACTTAGGAATGGAAATCACTGTAGATGGAATAAGGTATGAAACTAGTGTGTAACCTAGAATATGATGTCAAATATATATATATATATATATATATATATATATATATATATATATTTGACATCATATTCTTTGTCACTCCATTTGATAAACTAGTGTGTAAGTGAGAATATGGAGATAATGTGTTGCATGCATGCCCCTAAATCTGATATCTAAGAATATGGATTTTTATACTGAGTTGTAATAATCTATATCTTGGTATTTAAAATAAATATGGGAATGGTCATGCCATGCATGATGCCCCCAATATAAGTAAAATGGTATGAATCTAAGCTAAACTAATATGAATCTAAGTAAAAAAATGAGCATAACCTATAATTATGTAATTAAGACTATGCAAATGTTTATTGTACCTACTATAATTTTTTGGCCAATCTAGTTTTTTCTAAAATTAAGTCTATTATATAATAGCACTATGTCTTGGATAGTAGTGTAGTTATTATAAATGTGGTGCTAGTGTCCCAATTCGGGTGCTAGTGTCCTTATGGTTTAATTTTTGTGAAATTGTGATGATCTCAATGTCACTATTTTCCCACTATGTTTACTTGAGTTTGAGTTTCTATAATCTGAGACTATGTGTTGAAAAATGTACTATGAATGCATTATAAAATCTAATCTCTATGACAAACCCATTTGAATTCCCCCTATTTTGAGGGGAGTTGTTGAACCTATGAAATAAATATCCTCAAAATAAAAAGCTCTATAATGTGTGTATTACCCAGAGCATATATGATAACTATGTGATAATATAATATAATATGCATAAATAAAATCAGAATGTATGATAATATGAGCATAAATTTATAATATAAGATGTATGTCATTTTTAGAATTCAAAAGGGTGTCAAGATAGATATAATCAGAATACAATCAAGTCTAAACTAGAAAAGTTAGAAATGAAAGTATGCATGAATATGTAATACAAATATGTGTAAGAGAGAGGATGTACATATGTTGAGTATAAAGTAGTAATAATAGATAAAAAATTGATTAAGTGTAACATGATCAATATTAAGATATAATAATGTTAAAGTTGTGATGTAGAGTATAAAAATATAGTACCTGGTAATCAAAAATTGTGTATAGGGTGCCCCCAAGTGGGATAATGTGTCAAAAGAAGATTCATGTATCTATTTATATGACCTCAATGGGTAGATAATATCAAATATGGATCAGTGTGGTGGAAAAAAATTCATGTAGAAATCTACAAGCACTCAACAAAAACAAGTGAAGCATGTATGTATGATAAAACTAGCTACACTAAGATAGATATCATATGTAGTGTCTAGAAAATATAATAAATGTAAACAAATCAATGCATACACTCTATAGTTCTATGTTTTTTGAGTAAATACTTGATTTTTTGTGTTTTTTTACATATTATATTATTTTTATATTTTTTGGATATAAGCTATGTACAAGCACTATGAAAAATAGTTGTTGATTTTATATGTAAAATATCCTTAGATGCATGATATTCAATGGGTTTTTTATTTCCTTAACATCAAGTGAAGATACATGGTATATTTTTGAGCTAAGCTATTCTATGATTATGTATGGGCCAAGCCAATTTGGTATGAATTTTCCTTTGTTCTCTTCTTTGGCATTGATGTTTCTGAGATTTTATTTTAAAATAAAATCATTGACTTTGAATTCCCTATTATGGACATGATTATTTTAGGTCTATTGGATTCATTTCTGATATGTCGTAAGATGCTCTACAACATAAATGCATGTGTGATCCAAATATTCTAATTTATGGAGATGTCTCTCTTTATATTAATCATCTATGATGAACCCTTTTAAGGAGACCATTAAGGATAGGATTTATAAATCTAGTGGGATAACCACTTCTATGGCATATACTAGTGAATAAGGAGTAGCTCCTATTAGTGTGCATATACTGGTATGGTAATCCCATACTGCATAGACAAGTTGATTTTGCCAATCATCATCAAATTTGGTAACTATTTTTCTAAGGATATTTTTTATTCTCTTGTTTGTTGCTTCTACTTTACCATTTCCCTATGGGCAATATAGAGTAGAGAATGTGTGCCATATTTTATATTTAGCACAAAATTTCTTCACTATTTTATTCTTGAAAGAGGTTTTATTATCTATGATGATGGCCATTGGGAGGCCAAAGTGGGAAGTAATATTAGTCATGAGGAAACTTCATAAATCTTATCCATTTTCGGATCATGGTGGAATGTCTTATACCCATTTTGTAAAATATTATATAGCTATAGTGATAATGAGTTTATGACCTCCTATATATTCTTGCCAATTAGATTAAAACCCCATAGTATGAATGGCCATGGGGATACAATAGGTTATAGTTTATGCAAAGGGAAATGGTTTAAGTCTCCATGGAGTTGAAATTTATCATATAAATTTCCATATTCATCACATTCTTATTCCATGGTTGGCCAATAGTAACCTTTCTCAAGTAATTTGTGTGGCATCACTTTACCATTGAAATGACCACCACATTCACTATCATGAACCTATCTAATAGAAAAATTAGTTTCCTCATCTATAAAACATTCGAGTAAGTGTCCATCAATATTTATTTTAAATAATTTCCCACCAATAATGATATATTGGAGGGATTTTTATTATAGTTTGCATTTTTTGGTTTCTTGTGAAAGTATCACATGTAATAGATTTATGTAAAAAGTTGTATATATCAAATAACCATTTAGATATTGTTTTGTTACATATGGTAACCAGAACCATTATAGATATGAGGTCTACATGGGACATTAATGGAGATTGTAGTCATTTGATAGTGAATATAGCCTGATTTTCATCAATACCAATGGGGATAAAAAATGTTGCACTAGTTATTACATCAACATGATAATTATATTTACAAGGGATGTTTTCAATAGAGAAGTTTTCAAACTGAGCCTATAAACATTGAACCATATTCTTTTAGTGAATGAGGCATTCTTCTTTGTTTTGGTAGATATTTGTAGCTTGATTGATAATTAATTTTGAATCCTTATAAACTTTAATTGATTTTATTTTGAGACTTTGAGCTACTTCAAGTCCTAAAATAAGAGATTCATATTATATGGTGTTATTGGTACATGAAAAAATGAGTTGGTAAGTGAGAGGTACTATGTGCCCAAGTGGTTTGATGAAAACAATTCCTTCTCTAGTACCATATGCACATCTAAAACCATCAATGAACATTATCCACTTATCAAAATTGGTATTATATGTTGTGAAGTCATCTCAAAAATCATTGTTTATAGGATTTGTATCCAATAATGGGGATTCTACCAATTGATCTACAATTATCTGTGCTTTTACTAATTTTTGTAAAATGATATTGAGGTTGAATTCTTTGAGTAATATAACCCAGTTTTTAGTACAACCTAAGAGATGTGTTTTTGACATGAGGAACTTTAAAAGATCAAATTTTGTAATGACTTGTGTCTCATTGTTAATCATATAGTACTAGATCTTTTAAGTAGAAAATACAATTTGTAAATAATGTTTTTCTATTGTTGGATAATTTAATTCATAATAAAAAAGTGTATGACTGAAGTAGTAAATGGATCACTCTTTATTTTGATCATCATGTTGTGTTAGGAGTGCACCGAATGCATGATTTATCACTAAGAGGTAAAGTAAAAGTGGCTTGTCAAGTGTTAGTTGTACCAAGATAAGTGGGTTCAATAAGTATTGTTTGAGTGTGTCAAATCTTTCTTAACATGTGATGTCTCATTTAAATTTTATACACACACACACACAACACACACACACACACACAACACACACACACACACACACACACACACACACACACACACACACACACACACACAACACACACACACACACACACACACACACACACACACACACACACACACACACACACACACACACACACACACACACACACACACACACACACACACAAATTAATATGGTGAATGATGAAGTCTTATTATTGAGTTGTCTCACAAAGTGACATATTTACTAAATCTTGCCTTAGAGGGAATGAAGTTACTTTAAATTTATAGGAAGATGCATGTCCATTATTGTTTTGAATTTATTGGGGTCAATATAAATACTGCATTGGGATATTAGAAATCCCAAGAGTTTACTCGATGAAGTCCCAAAGATCTATTTATTAGGATTGATTCATATATTATATTTGATTAGTCTCTCAAAAATCTATCACAAATCTATTGCATAGTGTTGTATTTCTTTTAATTTTTTAAGCAAATTGTCAACATAATATTTGACTATTTTATAAATGAGATCATGAAATATATGTGTCATTATTCACTAGTATATTTTTCCCACATTTTTAATCCAAAAGGCATGACTATATAGTAGAAAGTGCCCTATGATGTGGTAAAATAATTATTTTCTTAGTCTTCTTTAGTTATTTTAATTTGATTGTAATTGGTGAAGCCATCCATAAAGGAGAGCATTTTATATCCTATTATGGATTTTACTATCATATCAATGTTGGGTAGAGGAAATTCATCCTTTGGACATGATTTGTTTAGGTTTCTAGAATCACAATAACATTGGATATAGCCATTAGGTTTTATAATAGGGACAATATTAGAAACCCATTAGGGATGAGTAAAGGGTTGAATGAAACCAACATCTATGATCCATTGGATCTCATCCTTAAGCAAAAGAGCAATATTAGGGTGAATTTTTTGAACTCTTTATTTAACCAACTTGGCATCAAGATAGAATGTAATCTTGTGTACTATGATTGATAGATCAATGCCAGGCATATCTAAATAAACCCAAGTAAATACTTCAAGAAAATATTTCATTTTTTTCAAATATCTATATCTTATTCTTTATGTAAGGAAATAAATAATAATATGATACAAGGAATGATATTTATTCCATAAATTAATTCAATTATCTCTTCATTAAAGAATGTAGATCGATCCATAATGTATGGTTTTGTAGGGATAATGTCATCTATGTTAGGTAAAATATCATCTAAATCATCTACATACTCACCAAAGCAAGCCTAGGCACTTGTGGAATGATGAACCCTATTCTTATGCTAGAAAAAAGGGAGATACTTGTATGCCCCAAGAATTATAATATAGCCTCATCATTATTGATTTCATTAAAAGTAGGTAAATCCAAATAATTTGTATCATCAATAAGATTGAGGTAAATAACAAAGAGTATAGAAACATGGCTTACTATATTGTCTTCTTATGGAATAAGTGGACAAAACATAATATGCTAAGAAGTATGGTAAGAGGACTTGGCATTAGATGTGCTATATTAATATCCAATTCCTTGTCTAACTTGTTGATCATATGATTCAATGGGATTAAGGATTTTATACTCATATTTTACAAGGCCATGTCCTATGTAACCCATTTTTTGGAAGTATCTCAATGTAAAAAGAGAAGTGAATTTATTATCCTATGCTCTGGAAGTAATTAGAGGAGTGATATGTGTAATCTAAATAGTAGACTGGAGTGGTGGTATATCAATATCCATGTGATGAATATAATTATGTGAAGTTTTTTTATGTTAACAATATTTGAATGGTTCTTTATCCATAGGGAAAGATATGACCTCTATAGCTAAACTTTAAACATGCACGTAAAGTGGATGGAATTGAATGCATATCATGATTACATGGTCTTCTAAGAAATATACTGTAATTAAGATCATTAGGCATAAATTTACATGTTGTAGGTAGCATTTGAGGCCCCAATGTAGGGTTTAGTGTGATTTGACCCAAGATTTTGTGTGGAATATTATCAAACCCTCAGATGTTCATATCAAAAGGATCCAAATATTTAGCAGGTATATTAAAAGAGATATTAATTTTTTTTAATCCAAATACATTATCTATTAAAACCTATTTGACACCTACCTCATTAATTTTTAATGCAATGTTGAGAGGCAAAATCAAATCTATGATGTGTTAAGGTGGGAAATGTTCCCAAGAAATATGTTCTTTGATCCATTTCATAGTATTAATTATGGAAGCAACATAAGTAGGATTAGATGTTTGAGGCACCTAAGTATCATATAATAAAACATAAAAAAATGACTTTGTATGTGTCAAAACTCTATAGGATATCTCAAATGGAAACTCTAGTTCAATAAGCGCTGATCTAGTCAATGAAGTTATATCCATCGGTGTTGCTAACCTCCCAAGCTTTGGGACCACATGTAGACATCATAACCTAGATCATAGGGTATATTAGGAGCATATATATTATATTATAGGTAGGATGGTGGTTATATGTGTGTGATCAAGAAGGATTATGGATAAGAGAGACCATTGATGTTCCCTTATGTCTAGGAGTAATAGGTAAGGAATCAAAGTGAACCAAAGATAAAAATTCATCTAAAGGAGACTTGTTAATTCTAGGTAGTGAAGTTGTTATCTTATGTAATGTATTCTCTATGTGTTTTAAAAATTTGTGTCTTAATTTAATTCCACATAATATAAAAATATCAGGCTAAATAAATAATGAAACATGACAAACATTTTAATTAATACAAAGCATCATGTATACATGTGTTTATGTCTTTTTTGAGTTCATTTTGATTATAAAGGAATAAGCATGCAAATGAAATTATTAAACTTTGAAAAAAATATGATACACTTATTTTGTCATTATTATCATGATTATATCAAATAAAATCAAAAAATGTATGGATCTAAAATATGAATGTTAGAAATGCAAACCTTAAGGTTATCAAGGGTTAGGGTTTGTGAAATATTCGAAGTAAGTCAAGTTCACCAAATGTTTTAACCTTGTATTACTTACAAATATAAATCATATGTTTGTTAAAGAGATAAGTATAATAAATCAAGTTAAAAATATGAAATAAATATATCCACTAATTTTTTATGGAATGAATAACTTTGACCTTTAAAAAAATAGTAATAAATAGTGAAAGTAATAACTTAGCTAGAAAACAACTGAGACAAATGATATAAAGACTATAAACTATGGTGGAATATATTCTAAGTGTTTTAAAAAAGATATAGGTGTCAAAAACCATCTTATATAGTATCACCATAATTGGACAATACTACCATTATTGGAAATGTGGTAATAGTGTCCTTATATTAATGTTAGTCTCCTCTGTGCAAGACTATCCCTAGCTTTTGGTTACACCTTTGTCTGGATCTCTAAGGTATATTCCTACATAAAAAATTTATGAAACCTTATATATTTATTTGTTTGAGTGAATTTGTGAGAAAACCCTACTCCATATTTTGAGGGCATCTAATTGATACAAGCTAAAAAGTAGGTTTGTTAGTGGGATACATTGGACATCCTAAACACAAGGACCAAGATAAAGAAATGAGGGTCTAAGACTACTTTAGGGATAACTAGGGATGCGTGTGGCCTACATGAAGGCTATTTAAGTGTGATAATAGGATCTAGGATAGGTCTATGGCTAAGTTAGTGATAAGTATTCCAAAGTATCAATTTTATCACTCACATACCACTTTTAGGTGATTACACAATTCATTCAATCAATAGTATAATGCAAATTCACTTGTAGCACCTATACAAGATATTTATATACAATTAGTTCAATTTAAAAAGGTATACCTTCCCATAGAACATTATTAATCTCAAAGATTTACTTAAGGGTCAAACAAATGATTTTTTTCCAATGTGTTCTACGAAAGTACCTAAAATAGTTCAGTGTGTTCCTCAATGAACACAAGCAGTGCACTTTTCTCTTGTTTTATAATAGACTCCACCAAGTCTTCCATATTCTCAAGTTCCACATTTGGAAATTATATATATATATATATATATATATATATATATATATATATATATATATATATATATAAGTAGTTATGTTGTCACTTATAATATAACACTTGATTTCTTTTTACAATTTAGATAGATTTACATGTATCACTTCTCATTCATGGAAATTCACTCTCTAAATCTATGATTCAAGCATGCACCATGGTCCTATTATCTAAAATTTGGCTACCTTGAATGAGGATCATTCAAAACTTATCAATTAATTGATATTAAATTTGTTGATATTGATTATGAATATTTTTTCTTGGTCATTAATGATCTATGTTGATAGGTAATGTGTCTCCCTTGGTAGATTATAGAGTCAGTTAGGATGGTCTAGTTGGTAGTTAAGTTAAGTCATGTTATCTTGTCATCAAGTGGTCATTATTTATGGTCTTCATGTTGTGTTTAACATTCTTTAAGGTAAATTTGACAAAGTTAAGGTAATATGGAAATTAAGTAAATTTGGAGACATGCCCAAGGAGACAAGGTGGTAATGTTACAAAGAGCAAACATGGTCTAAATATGGTCAAACAGGTCAAAGAATTAGAACTAGTAAGAGCATCATATTTTTTCTAAAGATATTTGGAGAGTTTAACATAATTTTGATAAGATTAAGGTATTTTATTTATTTAGTCCTAGTATGCATTTCAATTTGAAAATTACACTCAATAATAATGAGTAATTACAAAGGTTTTATCTTTTGAAAGGGCTTTCTAAATCCATTTAACACCTAGATGATAGAATCATGCCTACACCTGATTGTACACTTTCTCTAAGTTCTTTTATAACTAAATTTCAATGTTGGAATTCATTTATAGCTACTATTTAGCATTATCTAGAAAATCAAAGAAGAATTTCAAGATATTTTAATGTAACAAATGGTATGAAACGTATTATAAAATTATTCCATGTCTCTATAGGTTATAATAAGGTGAAGATTCACTTAGACTATCATATATAATAGTTCCAAGAGGTAGAATAGTCATAATATTGAGAAAAACATGATTTTAGAGTTTTTGTGTAGATGGTTTCTCATGGTTGACAAGGTGAAGCCTCTTAAAAATGTCCCCATGGTCTTCTTAGACCCAAATCCATGTAGGAAGTAGAGTTATAGATCTAAACAATGCAAAAACCCATCCCATTTCCTTGTAGATCTTTTTGGCAGCTTAAGAAGAGAAACTAGTTTGAATTTGGTGATTTCAAGAGAGATATTTTTAGTATAATAAATTATACATATATGGGGACCATAATTCCCTTCCAATTTATGTAATTTATTATTTGGTTAATCCCCTTCACTTTATGAATAATCGTTAAGAAGATAAGAAAGTTTCAAATCCTACTAGGGTCAACTTTTCTCAAGTGTGGATTTCTAAGGTCAAATGAATGGATTATAATTATTTATTATGGTTTATTAATCACTATTATAACCCTAAAATACCATTTAATTTTATTTTTATTCATGATCATGTTTTGTTCAGGGTTAAATGGCCTTGTTTTGGCAGCTTGAGCATGACAGTCTTATTTATAAAAGAGTTTGAAGTTATCTTATTACAAGAAATGAGTTAAATCAAGTTTATATAGTGAATAAAAGGTATTCAAGGTATATAATACTCCTAAAAATCATAAATGTGTGAAAATTTTTAATATAAGAGGTTATAATGTGTCTCTTTAAATGCCTATCCAAAGGAGTACTATGAGCCTACATGTCTACAGACTTGTAGGTCATCATTAACATCAAAAGTTTATCTTAATGACCTTATTTTAATATTATAAAGCCTTTATGAGGCCTATTTAATCACCCTAAAACATATTTTCATCTCAAATATCATTTCATATTGTAACTCAAATGGATCATATGATTGGGTAGGATTGTGTAAGTCCAAAAGAAATACTATGATAGCTATGAATAGAAATTCAAGATGATTTTAATGCATTAAAAGATTGATGAGGAATTGAAAACAAGGTCAATTTTTTCTCCATATGCCTCCAATGAGTCAACTAGGATTAAGAAATAACAAAACGTAGTGAAAAGGGTTTTTTAATCCCAAATGATAGCTTATAGGCCTACCAACAAGCAAACGATAAGAGGCATGATTATAGTGGTATTATAGGGTTTGAAAGGATGGTGAGTATAAATAAAAAATTTGAATGAATTTTCACCCATATAAAAACCTCAATAAGGTTCACTTATCCTTAATAATCTATGCCTGGTGACTTATCATCAAGTGATTTAAATAACCACCTATAGTCCTTATAGGTAGTGTTCTTAATTGACATAATAGGAAGGTGAAGTGGAAGGTATAAATGTATATATAAGATTCATATAAATCATGGTAAAAATATATATCATTTTTTGGATCACTAATAATTTACACATGAATAACATAATATTCATATCTGCTAAGAGGCTGAAATTCAGACCTACAGGCCTATCTAGTCAAAATGTGAGTGATGCCTACTTATGATTAAAGGTAAAGAGGTCCGTGGGGAGATATAAAGAGCATGAAGTGACATAAAAACACTTTAAAAGGATATAAAAGGTGAAAAAACACCCAAGATGAGGAAAAACCTTCAATTTGTAGTCAAGGAGCTTTAGTTAGAACCTACAGGTCTATGTTAAGATCTAGGAATATAATGTGCAGTCTCGTATAGAGAAATAGGCTTGGAGGGTACTATAAATAAATAAATAGTTTTTTTATTAATTTTATAAGGTCTAAAACTCTATAATTTAGAGTAAAATGGTTGAAGAGGAGACTTTCTTGAGGGCTAATGGAGTGGCAAGCCTAATTGAAGATCTAGTCATGGATTAAATAAATGAAAAACATGTCGTTTATACTAGATAAAGGGTTTTTAAGGGTATTATGGTTATATGAGAGTATAAATAAGATACATAAAATATTTTTATACCACTCAATTGAGTAGGAGTGATGTTTAAGAAAGTTTAGTCATAGTTTGTAGTCTAGGCCTAGTTGAGAACCTACAAATCTGTACTCAGTTCAGTAAGAGAGACTAATTTTTTTCCATAAAGTATGGGTTTATAATGGTATGGAGAGATGTAAAATATCAAGGTAAAATATCTCATAAAATATAAACCTCTTACTATATTAAAGAAGTGCTCAAAGAAGTCTACTAGGGTCACTTTCATGAGGTTGTTTTAAAACCCTAGCAATAGACTAAGTCAAGTTGTAATGGGTGGTAGATGTTATAAAATTTTAAATACCACTTAAAAATTCCATTATAGGTTTTAAATACCATAGGGAGTGGTTTATAAGCAAAAATAAGCACTCTTGCACCTTGTTATGTAAAAATCACCCTTTTCAAGCTCTCTAGTAGGCCTAAGCAAATAAAAAAGGTCACGTTCCTCAAATGGGAAGTACAACCAGTAGATGCATGGGAAATTTAGTTTATTTGGGAAGGATTAATTTTTATCCTACATTCTCCTATCATTATCTCTTGGGTTAAAACCTTGAACTATATGAATCATCGTTAAAGACCCTAGATGCCCTTAAACCTTGCTTAAACCCTCCAAAGAGACTTGATGGAATAAATGTCCCTCTTAAGTGATAAAAGTGGATTGAAATTACCTAGAAACTTATTGTATTATTATTAAAAACCTATAGGCACTTGAAAAAGTTACTTTCATTGCATGTGTAAGGCATTTTTATACAAACTTTCGCCTAAATATTACTATTTTAGGCCTACAAAGGTAGTTTTGAGGATTTTCTGGAGGTTGACTAAGTATAAACCTAATGAAGTATCTTGGAACCATATATAATATAAATAATTCAAGATATGATGATAATAAGGACACACAAAGAAATATTATGGTGGTTATAATAATATTTTGAGGTCTTGAGACATTTAATGGTAGGTAAACATGTTATCAAGGGCTCTTATCAGACTGAATGCACATATGCCTCCATATTGAAGATGTTTTTCAGATTGAATAAATATAAAATGATTCCTATATGTTGGTATATGTATATTAAAGCTATGATAGTAGTCTCAAACAAAGAACCAAACCTAAGATGGCTAGATGGTCTTGTTTATGATCCTCATTTCAACCAAATTTGTAGGTTCTTATTAGTTTGAAGAAGATTGAAACCTAATTCTCAATTAAAAAAAACTAAGAGGAATCATTGAGAGACCTATGATGGCATGGAGGTTAATTCATGAAGCTAAGATGACATGTGTCAAGTTTTCAAAGTTGTAACTGCTCTTTTAATAAGTGCTTGTAACTCTTCAAACAAGAACTCCTATGTCACTTGGTGAGGTGCTCCATCAAGTTTAGCAAACACATGCCAAGGACATATTTGAAACTGATATTATACTCTTTTTCATTTTGAATTATAATATAATTGAGGTGTATGACACTTTTATATGCATCTCCTATGCCTCTCTTTCTCTCTCTTTCTCAATTCTCCTATATATTCTAACTTAAATGGATTGTAATGGATCCTTTTATTAAGTAAAAAAATACCTAATAATGTAAAAAAATTGTATTATGCATTTGAATATTTAATAAATATTATTCTTACCTTCTCACATGCTTAAAACTAGTGTACTTATGTGATTACTGATGAATGCTAGTAGTAGTGATTTTACTCTATCTTATTTGCCCTCTCTTACCTCTTTGAAAATGGATTATCTTCTTGTAGGTCACATGGTGAGTTTGAGGTATATGTACATGGTTTTAAAGTGCATTTTAGTCATTATTGTATTCCTTAAACCTCTTGACTAACCCTCTCATTAAATACATTATATATGACCTCCATGTTGAAACACTCATGCTTTAAGCTCCTTGTTAAGCTGCATGATCAAAATCATTCATAATTCATGCTCTTAGTGTATGAAATTCAAGTGAAAGGTGACAATTTGGTGCATTACCTCCCTATATGAGTTTACTTTCAATTTATCTTACCCTTTTATTTGTAAGTCTTAGGTTTAATAGTGTTTTGGGGTGATAACATCAAGGTAGTTATCCTTATCTAGAGTTTCATCTTATTGATTATGCCACCCATAGCCTAGAGGTGTCTTCATGTTGAAACTTAAGTGAGGAAGATTGAACAACCTCCTTAATGGTGTAAATTTTGTTGATAATATTTTTGGCATGCTTAGTGGGACAAAGATTGCATCCCATTGAAGACTTCTTGATATTGTTCCTCAACACATTAGCCTTTGAATGCATGAATCCAAACATCAATGGTAACTCCAAGTGAATCTCAATTGGTATAGCTAGTTTAGGTGTCCAAAATCAAAAAAATGATATGTATCATGATCATTATTTTGGTCAAGATGCATACTTTATACCTTTGTATTCTTCATATTAGGTTGATGGTGTTCATGGATTCACCCCAAGTATCCCACAATAAGTAGCATGTGAACCTTAAAAAGTCTATCAATAACCTTATGTGCCCTCTCCTAATCCAAATCATCCTCTTTTGCATTCTACTCATCCTTTTAGTCAACCTTCTCATAATCATTTTGCTTCCATTCTAGATTTATTTGACTTCAAATAAACCCTTGTAAAATTGGCAATAAAAATGAGGTAAATTGATTAAAAAAGGTAGCTTAGCCTGATTGTTTGTGATCCTTATATACAAAATGAGAACACTTAAATGATGAAAAAACTTGTGAATTCACTTAAGACTGGGTGGGCAATTATTGAGAAATAGAACCATCATCTACCAATATATGATGTGATGGAGATAAGAAGTTTAATTCAATGTCTTGAGAATAAATTAATACTTGAAGAGAGACAAAAAATGTAATGACTTCAACCTTGTATGCCTTATCTAACTCCAATATAATCTTATTTTACTCCAAACACAACCCAAATTGAAATATGTTATTAATATAAGTGTATGTCAATTTTATCTTCATCCACTCTTCCTCAATAAATTGAGACCATTCCATATTGAAGACCTTCTTGGACCAGGACCCTTGATTATCTTATGCCTAGTCTTGAGAAAGAGCCTTCTCCCATGACTATCCAAAGTCAAGAACAAGAGAAGTATATAGAGGTTAATCCAAAGGATTTCTAAAGTCCTCAAGTTCTTCATCTACACTCTAACATGAGGTTTCATCCATCCATGAAATTCAATTCAACTCCAAGTTTGACAAAATAATTAAAGAATGGAAATATAATAATAAAACATCTTCAATTCAATTATCTTCTACATCCCTTCAAGAGAATCACGATCATCCTAATACTTCTAAGATCCCAAGTTATAAGGACACTATAGAAGGTTTAAATCAAGATAATGAAGCCTCTTTCCCTCCTACCCTCTCATTTTTTTAATGAGAATTAGTTTAATTAAAGGTATAAGGTGCATGTTTAAATGTGAAAGAGAGTTCATCAAAACTAGGTGATGAGTTGGAATTTCTCAAAAATGAAGATCAGTCAGCTGTGAGCCTCAATAAGGATATGATGATAGTGTTTCTATTATGTATGATGAGGATATCCTAATTAGTAATCTTCTTTGTCCAGAAGGAGATATATTAGTCTTCAAGGGTAATGATAAATATTGTCTTGATGGAGGAATGAAAGCTAATATGGAAAAAACCCCTTGTCAAAATGATTCCATTTAAAAGATTGAAGAAAAAGATATTGATCAGGCATGGTAGTAGTTATACCATAATTTCATGTAAGAAACGGACTTACTTGGTAAACATGTGATCCCTTTAATATTAAGAGGATTAATGTCAACATGAAATTGGTGAAGTTGGTAGCCTCCTAGAAGAGGATGAATTAGTTTTGGCACAAGAGAAACATGATGAGTTGAGCATTGAATGGGTAGAATAAATTTCATTTTTCATGGAGGAAGAGGAAGACCGATTTAGCTCTCATATATTGAACCTTGATGAAGAATAAGGTGACTATGCATTAGTTGAATAGGTTATAGCTAAACAAGAGGTAGGTCTCCTTGAAAGTACATCAACTATTAATCTTGTTGAACCTCATGGGTAGAAAATAGAATTTGAAGAAGACATCATGTAGCCTTGTTGAGTTTTTTCAAGCATGTGAAACATTTGATCAAAATATTGTCCCTCAAAATAATGGTAAAATTGAAATTGGGATTGGTATGCTTTCAAGTGATGAAGAAGAAGCTTCTTTTTAGGAAGAGATATAAAAATTTTGCTCTAGTTTGGATGGTGAATCTATAGCCCATGAGGATAGTGATAATAACATTTTCTAGACTAATGATCATGATTAAGAGATGGATGAGAAATCTCTTGAAGATAACACTATGTTTTATGACTTTGTTGAGTCACATGAACATGTTAAAGGAGGCTTGGAAGATGTAGAAGTCTTGTTGAGATCAACACACCCCATTTTCCCGAAAAATGGGGACCTTATGAAAATTTTATGTCATTCAGCCTAAGGATAAACCTTACCATTCAAATCACATAATTAAAATCCCCTTGTATGTCTTGAAAGGTTTAAATCCATGTTAGTCCATGATAAATATTAATGAAGTACTTTTTAAATATTTGATGAATGTTTAGTTCATTGAGATTTCTAATGATCTGATTTATTTGAAAGTGATTTCACAAGGGGTTACAATTTGAATATACAAGGTATGATCCCTAAGACTTGGTCAAGATTAATTAATTAAGGTTTTAAAATCATGTTATTACTTTATCTATGCTTAAATTCATATTAAATACTATGACGTGCCTTGATTTGAAGTTTTGGACTAGGGTCCAAGTCAGATTCCATACTCAAAGTTTATGAATTTAGACTTGTCCATTTTATTTTATCTCAAACATTGATAACTTTCACACTTTTTATTTTTTATAGGATCTCGATGCTAACTCAACCTAAATTTACACATGGTAGTGTCACATGTATTGGTTATTCATCCACATCAAGTATTGGTCTTTATCACATCCCTTATAGCCTTTAATAAAGTTGAGTGACTCAAAAATCCAATCACAACATGTCACTTAACACTCAGTCATGACATTTAAAGACCAAATAAGGGTTATAGAGTCTCAAAACCTAGTGATCCAATCATAATGTACCACTTGACACTCAGTCGTAGCTCTTCAAGACCAAAAAAAGGTTATATAGTCTCATGACCCAATGATATAATCACAACATGCCACTTGGCACTTTGTCACTACCCCTTTAAGGATCTTATTATTTTATAAAAGTCTCAGAACCCCATGATCCTATCATAATGTGCCACTTGGAACTTTTTCATGATTTTAAGGTTCAAGGAGGAGTCACAACCCAATCAAAACACGTCATGTCGTATCTAATCATGGATTTTTAAGGCTTCAATTACATTCTAAAGTATCATAACCTAGCAACCCAATTGAAGTGTGCCACTTGACACTTGGCCACGTCCTCACACCTCCACCATAGTTAATGTGTAATGTTCAATTTAAACAATACTATGATTACATGAAAAGGTGACACTTGGCACTTAGTCACTTAGACCTAGATAACTAGGTATAATGTGGAAGCCACCTATCAATAGGATGAGGAAATGTGGACCCAATTCTCATTATAATATCATCATCTAAAGAATCCATAAAACCCACTGACTACATGATCCAATCAAAAGATGACACTTGGTAAAGTCTCATGGTATTTAGGTTCATTAGAAGTTTCATATAATAAATCCACATGATAGTGTGAGCTAATGAGAGATTGACACTTAGCAAACTAGTAAAGGTCATAAAGCCACATCAACCCAAAGATGAAAAGGGTTGATCCATGTAATAGTTAGATAAGAGTGATTCAATCAAGAGAAAACACTTGGAAAAGTGTCATACAATCCACCCAGATAGTGTAGTATTCAAAATAGAAGGCTAAATTGCATGAAAAAGTACCAAGTGATGAGCACATGTCAAATACAAAACCTAAGTGGCACATAAATATCCATAAAGTGCCATTTATAGGTGAAAATTAAATGATGATGGGGCTTATTTTGGTGGTTATAAATCCAAGTCACCTCTTAAAAAAATTCAATCCTATGATGAAAGTCCATGTGGACAAAGTGAAGATAGTAATTGGTTGATTTCTGAAAATAGAATTTCAAATCCATTAGAATAAAAATAAAGAACCACCTAGGATATAAATAAAATTGAGTTAAATATACTTTCCATTTCTGACTCATATCATTCAATTCAAATTCTAAATTTGGAGTTTGAAGCTTATTATCTTAAATTAATACATTCACCTTTAGTTATTATTTTCTAAGAACTCCAAAGTATTCTATGATTGTTTCTAAGAATGTCTATGCATTCACTCACCATTAAAGTAATATACAAGCTTATCAATCACAAAATTTAATTCATGGCCAAAGTTGGAACATCCAATTCCATCAAGTAGGAATAAGTTCCATTCCTTTACTCTTATGGAACAAATGTCATCATTTGGGACACCAATTTTAATTCTGTTGCATTAGAAGCCAATGATAAACATAATAATGATTTGTTCTACCATGTTTAAAGGAATATAGATAGATAAAATGATGATGAATAAGGTATAATATAGGTTAGACATTATGGCACTCAAATTAGTAGGGTTATACAAGGCTACATCTAACCTAGGGGTACTCTCCTGCATAGACTTATGCAACCAAATGTTTATTCAATCTAGGTGTGCTAATAATATGATTAAATATTTGAATTTGGGTCAAGAAATTGATTTCATATCTACAATATCATTTTAATATTATTATGATCTAATCAAACTAGAGATTGTATACAACCAAGAAATAGTGTCTAGGTGGCTCCAAACATATGACATCAGGGAAGTTCTAAGACATTGGGCTAAAAACAAGGGAAATTTTTTATGCAAAACCAAAATCATATATATTATCATTACCCAAATCATAAAAATCTAAGAATTGGAAAGGTTATGATGAATCGATTACATGGGGCCAAGGACATAGGCTATGTAGATGAGAAGTGAGTTATACTTTTATCTATGATAATAGATGATGTAAAGACTCTCCCTTTGGGATAAATTTTATCCTAAAAATTAGAAGTGTAGATTATAAGGGTCATGGCCAACTAGGGGGATCATTTATACATGATTTTCTACTTGGTGGATGTCATTTATTCCACCTAAAAGTTCCCATAGTTCAGCAATTGGGACCCCAAGTTGAAGTGGACCATGTCTCATACCTTCTCAAAGGTAAGAGTGTACAAGTAAAAATAGGAAATGAGGGACATAACCAAATATTTATATCCTATAGTGTATAAGGAAATACTTGAGAGGCCCATGCCTAGGTTATCAAAATAAATTAGAGAAACACTAAGCACCCTAGGAGTGTAATGATATTACCCAGATTACACAATGATAAATATAGTTAGAATTAAGATAGTCCCCCTCAAGTTACCCACCATAGTGTCAGACAAGCTGGCTGAGTAAGAAATTGATTTTTAATTACTAATAGGGGTGGATAGATTATGAAAGAATAAGAAGAGAGGATTGCTTCATCCTAAGATGTCTAACATTGGCTAGTTCAAGATAGATAACTAGATCTCTATCATTATTATCACCAAGAAAATCCCTGCCTTCTACTTGGAAAGAGATGGAAATAGAGAGTGGGACCTTGAGAATATAACTTTCAATCATTGCATCAATCATAGGGAAACCCTAATCATCATCTCCATCATGATCTTAAAGATGAAAATAGGTTCTTCATCAATGTATCTAATGACATAGAGGTGATGCAAAGATTAAAAGCTACCAATATCCCATAGGTTAAGGGTCAGTTGAAAGATGTAGGTTTCTATAAGGTTTTCTAGCTTGAAGATGCTCAGTCATGAGCATATAGATCATGTTGTTATTACTATAGAGGAAAATTATACTAACCCTTAGCTTAGAGGATATTGTAGGCATTGTTTCCTACTTTGGACAAGGGAGGAGCTACGACTAAAAAACACATTAAATAGGATTTTATTTCAAGAGCAAAATCTAATAGCCCATCCTAAGAACACAATGTTATCTTAGTGCATGAACTTCTATGGTTCCCCATTCATATTTTTTAGAGGTATTAATACCACATAACACAACACCAACAAATTTAGCATTAGGATTACATCCCCTCCTTCATGTCAATGAGGAACCAGGTATAATAGTCTAGGAATGTGTTTATTTACCTCCTTCATTTTTATATAACCAAATCTTGGGTATATTTTATGAACACCCAACACTAAACCACATGAACTTGATGCCCTACAAACCCCTCATCAGATCTATAATTAGGCTCATGACTATGTCCCTACCCATTGTTAAACCTTTTATTATTTCATCCATTTTGAAGATCTCTGTGATGGCCAATATCTCTAGAATTTTTCCAAAGAAAATGACTAATATGTTCATTCCCTGAGTCTATTTATTCCTAATTAGTGCTTCAACTAGCACTAGTTCTTATTTATCTTTAGGAATGACACTTCCTACTTTATCCCCTAGTTCTACATTTATCTTAGTCACCTTCATTATTTCTTCTAAAACTTTTACCTTCCACGTATTAACCCTATCTCAACAATTACCTCCATCAACTTAGCCTCAAGAGGATAATTTAGATAAATCTTGGATAAAATAAATGCAACTGGCCATAATGTAAAACCATGATGTGGTAATAGTAGACCCTCCAGAGGTCTCATTGGAATTTGATAAGAAAGCTAGAGTAATGAAGAGGTTATCCAAGAGGAAGGTCACTCATCCAGATCTAGCCATTGTGTATGAGTCTAAATAAACCTTATTTAAATTGACCAAGAAGAAAATAACAAGACCTAGTCATCATCAACAGTATGGGGAGGAACCCCTCTCATATCTAAAAGAATATGGTGATGTAGTCATAGAGTTGGTGAAAGGAATGAAATAGAGAACAATAGAGCTAGATAAAAAACATAAAGCCACATTTCCAAAAGAGATCATAACCAAGGTGGAATGGGTTGTTGAGGTCATGTTTGATATGCTTCATATTTTAGCTCAGTACAAAGTAAAAGGGGATGAAGTTTACAATAGAATTCTAAAGGGAGAGAGTTTATACGGGGCCTATGATAGTAAAGTGATCAAATTAGTCAAGTTTATTTGAATGAATAAGTTTGAAGACTTGGACTTGATCCCCTTAGAGGATTTGATAATTGCTCAATAATATATAATTAGAAGGAAAGATTTGAACTAGTGTATTGATGACATGAGATCCCTAGGCTAGTTTCTCACCCATCTTGATGACAAATTCATAACTCTACTTAAAAAGGCTGAGATCACACATCTTTCTAAGAAAGATGGAACGTTTCATCCCATCACTTGCAAAGATGACTTGAGAGCATAGCTACAAAACTTCATCATCAATTTTAAGAATATATGGCCAGAGGAGTGACCTTTGGGTGGGATATGGTAGACTTGGTATCTTTTTCCAATCAATGAATAAAAATGGCTATGGCAATCAATGAGGTTTAGGACCTCTCTTGAGCAAGCATGATGTAATGTCAAGTCTCACCATCAAATTATTTAAATAACTTATCATAGATTTAAAATTGATTGATAGTAATTATAAGAAATTATCTAAGGCATGGAAAAGGTAGATAGAAGCTAAGAAATAGGCTAGTACTAGGCCACAAATGGTTACCACATGAGGTTCTTCTTCTTTAGCCCCTCTTAGAATTTATTCATCTTTTACTACACTGGGAGCTTCATCATTGACCACACCATTAGGATCCCATCAAAAAACCTTAAGAGCAAGATATCCATTTGTTAGGATTTCTATTGATGAATGTCATGTTCTAATTCCCCTTAATGTATTATAAAATATTATTTTTTTAATAGGGAATATTATTTAGTTTATAGGACATGAGGGACTTTTTATCCACTAAAAAATGTCATATATCTAGCTCTTATGTAACTAGTGTAACCATCTTAGGCATGAAAGGGCCTAGATATAGGGGTTTTCCCCTTCAATTGTACTTTAAAATACAACATTTGTGAAATTAATGAAAATAGAGAAGAATTCCTATAATTTGTTCACTATTTCATTATTTTCATATTTTTTGTTTCTCAATATTTTCTAATGATAAATGATTTCATTTTTCTAATGGTTAAGTCTGATAATAGTGTTTCAAATTCATCTTGTTACTTTTTTTATTTCAGTTATTCTAACAAAATTTGTTATGTATGTTGTGTTTTCCTCCTATTCTATAAATAAATGTGCTTAAGGTAATTTGATGTAGATAGTTATCTTAAAGCATACCTTTTAGATATATACATATTATTTACCTAGAATCACCATTGCATTTATGGCATTTTGAGTCTAGCACTAGGGTCTCTTGAATGTTATTTTTATTTGCACCATTATCAAAAAGAACTAAAATAAATCTATTGATCTTTGTTATTGTAAAGAAAATCTTATTTTTTGCTCTACCCTACCTCCTCTTTGAGTTTTTTAACATGAATCACCTTAGATTAATGCTCACTATAAATATTCACCTATTTTTTTAAAAAAAAATTGGGCATAAATTGGCAAAATATACAAAGTAATTTACATCATAACAATGAAGAAGTTTCAAATAGATTATGCCACTACTAAGTTCTTATTGTCCCTATAAGAAGGGTCTACTTGTAGATTAAAGGTGATAACCACAAAATCATCCCAAAAAAATTTAATTAAGCCCTAAAGTCTTTTAATACCTATAATATAAATTAAGAAATATTATTTTGTTATTTGCATTAGATCCTTGATAAAAATATACATCAACAAGAGAAAATCTAGTACTAGAAGGAGGGGCTTTATTTGTTTGAGTAAAATTGTAGTGTATTGTAGTTAAAATATAAAATAATTTATTTAAATACATAAAGATTAGTATAAACACTATAGTTTATTTTCATCTTCTTTGTAACATTAAATTATCTCTATGAAAATGTGTTTATTCCAAAAGATCATTAAAATACTAGATTAAGTCTGAAGATATTCTAGCATTTCCCCTCTGATCCATTCAAATTTCATCTAAAATAATTAAGGACAGACATGTTATCAATTTTTTTGATTATATCAAGATCAATTTCATCTACATTTAAAAAATTCTACATAATTTGAACTAAAAACCTTAGATCTATAGCAAATAAGCATGAAGATTAGTGTGTAGTTGATTATTTATGAAAGATCATTGAGCCAAGTCTTTAGAAATCTAAATTGGGGTTATTCACATAATATTAAGGTATTATTTGTAATATTTCACTCTAAATATGTCCTAATAAGCATAATACACTAAAGGTTTCTTGAAATATATTTCTTATTTTTAGGTTAAACCAAGTTTCTAACAAACATTTGTGCAAACTTTGAAGCTTTGAAGGATCCATGTTGATAAGGGTAAAATAAAACCACTCTACTTGATTATGAACCCTTATATGGGGTTATTTTAGGTTTATTTGGCCAATATTTACCTTATTTAAAATAATTTAATGAACCTTTGTATTTCTTTGTATTTATATCATAGATCCTTTGCATAGCATCCTAGAGTTAACTAGGATCAAGACCAGATCCCATTCTAAAACTAGAGTTCCCATTAGATAATTAGAAGCCCATCACAAAGCTCAATCTGATAAAGGGATCTATAGGAAGTCCAAATAACACCCTACATATCTAGAGATCCAATATCCCTCTCATTTATTTTACATCTAGCTAGCCATGGCATGTTTAAGTGGATCCTTTGTAATTGTCCCTAGTCTTGTACATGATTTTCCAAAGAACCTTGAAAAGTGCCTTCCCCTCTTCAACCCATTTAGAGGTATAAATTATAAATACCATATTAATTCATTCAAGGTATCTCTTAGTATTTTTAACATCATCCATGAAGATGTTTCCTACAGACTCTTCCCATTTACCTTTAGGAAAGAAACTTATGACTAGTTCCTTAATCTACCCAAGCATTCCATCATAGGGTGGAACCAGTTTAATGACACCTTCATTAAAAATTTTAGAAGGGTCATTATTCCTAGGATTATCTACCAATAATTCACCATCCTAAAGTGAGACCTAAGCAAGCCCATAAGAGCCATTAATGCTGAATTCCAAAAGATGTATAGTCTCACCATAGCTCCCTATTGACCTATAGATGACTTGGCACTTGAAATTTAAAAAAATGACTTAGATCCAATGAATGTTTTCTTTTTTCATAGGGCTATTAATGTAAATATGCAACCACTTGCATATGCCATATATATTAAAAAGTAGATGTACCTACAAAGGCACCCTACCTTTACTATCCTAAACATCAACCCAACTTTGCCTACCCTAAATCTAGTTCCAAATGCAAATCATAATGTGCCTACATTAAATCAAATAAGTAGCCTTAATTAATTGACATTAAGCCATGTAAATCTTTGTCAATAACTAGGATTCTTTAATCAATCCAATGTTGAGGCTCATCCATAAAATATAAATCAAAATTTGGTCTATGTTAACAACTCTAATATCTAGAACCTAGTTTAGAACACTAATATTGACTCTTAAAATAGACTTAGAAGTAATTTAGAGAATATTCCAAAGACTAGGAAATGACTTTCTAAATTTACAAACATAAATGGGAAACATAGGGGAAATTTATAATAGAAATTACACCTTTAAAAAGTATGATAGGCCTTTCAACCGGTCTAACAATAATGATCCCCTAGCCAATAAGATGCCCAAAATAAATATTTATGAATTGGAATTTCCCAATTGGTGTAGAGTCCATAACATGGCCTAATATAGAGAGTTCAACTACATAGAATTTTTCAATCCTTTGAAATGTTTTGAGGTGAGTTGGAAATTTATGACATTATCCTAAACAAGGTAATGTTGGAAATTTTAGAAATAGAAGAGCACTTGAAAATGGGTTTAATACTATAAAAACTACCCTTATGGTCAAAACTTATGAGTTTCTTGACCAAGAAGAGAATGAACCTAAAAATAATATAGATGAGATCCATAGTTTCCATTAGTACCAAACTAACAATTATGCCTTGAGGAATAGATCTCAAAAGGGACATATGATAACTTCCATACCACCTAAGAAAGTTGACCCTCCTAAAAATCATAGAACCAATAATGATCTTCCTCCCCCCAAGGGAAAGGATACTCAACCCACTATAGAGTCCACTAAAACTAGATCCAAGGATGGATATAATATTGTGGAAGATATGAAAAATATTAAATCCAACATCACCTTACATAAGATTTCTCAAATCACTAAACAATATGATTTGTTGCTAAAATAATTAACTAAGAACCAAAAAAAGGTAAATCCAAATATGTGAATGCTAATGTGGTAATGTATAAAATAAATGTTGAGGCCCATGAATTTCTCTTAGCTATTATAATATTCAAGAAGAATGTGCATAATTTTTTACTTGATTATAGGGCATCTATTAACATAATACCTATAGGTATTTGTCAAAATTTGGGAGTAAGTCCAATTATGTCTGACAAATTCATTATCTAATTAGACAAGTCAAAGGTCATGGTAGTAAGATAACTATTAAAAATTCATATGTAATTAGCTCATGAACCTAAAATTCAATATTTCACTGACATTAAAGTCATACAAATCCCAAAGTCATATGGGATATTTTTGAGTAGAAACTAGAAAAAATCCTTGAATTGATATATGTCCATGAATTACTTGCATATGTGGTTGACTTGGAGAGGTGTGACTAATCAGATTTGAATCGAATGAGAGCTGAGAATGAAGTTCATGCTAATGAAGTATAATTACAAGAATGAAAAGGTAAATTTATGAGGACAATAATTAGAAGTCTAAGGCTAATAAATGTTTCCAAGACATCAAGGAATCCATAGTACAAACACTCATGATAATTATCCTAGATTTTTATAATTTTTTTCGCTTTATTCCTTTACTTCTGATCACATCAATTTTAGTTTTTAAATGAATGAACTAGATGACAAATATCACCCCATCACCTTCATGAGTAAAAACTAAAGGATGATGAATTGAGATATCCACCCCTAAAAAGACAAGTGTATGCCTTGGTAAAGGATGTAAATAAGTTCAAACATTACATCCTTTAAAACAAGACTCACACCATCATATCTAACCCTATCATTCAGCTTATACTCAACCAAAGTGCGTTAGGAGAAAGATGAGGGAAATGAATGATCAATCTCCAAAAATATGACATAGAGATCAATTTAGACAAGATGGCATATGACCAAGGTTCAATTTAGATAATTACTAAGACTGATCCTTGGGTTCATGTTTTATAGGTAGTAGCAGACCAAGTCTCAAGTGAATATTGGTACCAAGATATTATGTACTACTTATTGAATGATAATTTCCCCATGGAGTTGAAAAGAGAACAAAGGAGAGCACTCAAGCTCAAAAGTGAACACTTCATGATAAAAGTAGGTGTGATCTATATAAAAAACTATGAAGGGATCTACTTGCGATGTATCCAGAAAGAAAGCTACAAACATACTCAACAACTTCCATGAGAAATTAGGAAGTAGACAACCTTAAGGCAAGACTACTTCCCATAAAATACTTAGAGTAGGCTATTACTAGCCTATAATGTTCAAGTATGTGCATGTTTACATTTAAGTGTGTTATCAATGTTAAGTATTTAACATTAAAGAAGTGTAGGCAACCATTCCTTTACAACTAATGGCTGAAACTAAACCATTTACACAATGGGGATTGGAATTAATTGGAGTCATTAATACCAACTCTTTCATAGACCACATGTTTATGCTGATAGCCAATGAATATTACACCAAATAGACCAAAGAAATTTCCACTAAGAACTGTATGGTAATTGATGTCATCAAATTATTGGAATAAAATATTACAACTAAATTTAGTACCCCTTTGTCTCTGGTATGAGATAATGGTCCAACTTTCCAATCTACAAAATTCATAGAATGAGCCTATGATAACAAGATTGTCATCAAGTTTTCCTTGAAATATTATCTATAAGGAAATGGTGTTGTAGAATCAACTAATAATAACATGATGAATGCAATAAATAAATTAGTAGATAAAAAGCCAAAATAGTGGTAGTCATTATTGACATACACTCTCTAGGAAGATATAGATGATGATAAAAGAATTCAATCAAGAATATTGAATATCATCTAGATGGAAGATGGCATAGGTGAAGCCCTCGAGAATTTTATCAAACACTAGGATGTATTTAATAGGTGGTTTGACAAAAGGGTTAAAATAAAAATGTTCTAAATCTTAGACTTGGTCTTACTATGGGACAAAGCCCAAGATAAAAAAATTCTAGCATGATAAATTCATGCCCCTTTAGATTAGGTTGTATCAAATTCTAGAGATACTAGGTGATAATGCATTCAGACTAAAAGACTTAAGAAAATTACTCAACTCTGCCAGTGAATGGATAGTACTTAAAGCACTACTTATCAGCTACCCCTTGCACCTCTACAAAAAGACTATGATTTGGTTTAGTTTAGTAGTAGGCAGGGCTATATTAGTTTCCTTTCTAATTTACTTTCTTGTTGTGTGTTTATTTTTAATTATTTTCTTTCCTTAGTTTAGTTGTTTATCATAGCTTATTAATAATCCTTATAGGTAAGGTACCGATTTTCTCTTGAATTTGTCCAAAGTTATGAAATTTAAAGGTTTAAAGTGTAAAACCTATGTACATCCAGAAAGATGGTGGTCCAAAATGAGAGATAATACCATATGTTAGTTTGGAAAATTGGAAGAGTCTAATTTTAAATTTCTCATTTCATAAAATATGTGATTTAATTATGATTTATAATCTATTTATAAAAAGCATACATTTTACTAAATAAAGGTCTTAAAATTATTAACGTCCATAAATACTAGAACTTAATCTCACATCATAAGATTGCCTTGGTAAAACTCAGTCACTAAAAGTGAATGGTTTTTGAGTGAATGTTCTAAAATCCCTTAAAGCCTATAAAATAAATTGGTTCCCACCCTCCAAGGGTTTGAAAAAAAAGAGAAAAATATATTTGTATCAAGTTGAAACAAACTCGACACTATAATTTTCATTCCCTTGAAGGTGAGTTAGGTACCTCTATCAGGGCTATGAATTCTTGGATGGCACTGGAGTAAGGCCTAGAGTAGAGCCAAAGGTATCTCTATTAGGGCTATGGATGTTTGGTTGGTATCAGAGCAATGCCTAAATCATCCCTTTAAAATATGAGCATAATTATGTGTGTGTGTGTGTGTGTGCATGTATGTATATATATGTATATATGTATGTATGTATATATATATATATATATGTATATATATATATACACACACACACACAAACACACACACACACACACACACACACACACACACACACACACACACACACACACACACACACACACACACACACACACACATATATAAACACACACACACACACACACATACATTCACACACACACACAAGCACACATGCATGCGCGCGTGCACACACACACACACACACACACACATAGAACCCCTGTTTAAGGCCATGAAGTTTGAAGCCATTGATTCTGAATCCCAAAGGCATATTGGCTAATCAATTCAAAACACACACATAGTATGAATGGTTTCATATTTTCAGTCTTTAATCCTTCAACCAGGAAGTTATTTGTTATAGAAAAGAAATTATAATGTTTTTTACATCTTATTAAGGAATGACTACTTGATGATTATATTCTAAACCAAGATATCTAAATTCTAACATATTACTATATTTCCCATAGAGTTTATCATTTTTTGAGATTAACACGCCCCATTTTCCTAAAAATGGGGACCTTATGAAAGTTTTGGGTCATTTACCCTAAGGATATACCTTACCATAAACATCACATGATTAACACCCCCTTGTATAACTTGAAAGGTTTAAAGTCATGCTAGTCTATGACAAATATTAATGAGGTACTTTTAAAATGATTCATTAATGTTTAGTTCATTGAGATTTATAATGATATAATTTTTTAAAAAGTGATTTCATAAGGGGTTACAATTCAAATATCCAAGATATTATCCCTAAGACTTGATCAAGATTAATTAATTAAGCTATTTGAATCATGGTATTACTTTAGCTATGTTGAAATATATATTTGATACTATGATGTGCCTTGATTTTAATGTTTAGACTAGGGTCCAAGTCAAATTTCATACTCAAATTTTATGAATTTAGAATTGTCCCTTTTATTTTATCTTGCACATTGATAACTTTCTCACTTTTTTCTTTTTATAGGAGCTTGGCACCAACTTAGCCTCAATTAACACATGGAAATGTCACATGTATTAGTCAGTTTGGCCACATCAAGTGATAGACTTTGTCACATCCCTTATAGCCTTTAAAAATATCAGTGACCCAATGATCCAATCACCATGTACCACTTGGTACTTAGTCATGATATTTCAAGACCAAATAAGGGTTACATAGTCTCACAACCTAGTGATCTAATTGCAATATGTCATTTGGCACTCAGTCATGACATTTCATGACTAGACAAGGGTTATAGAGTCTTGTGATCCAATGATCCAATAATAACATGATACTTGAAACTTTGTCATGGCACTTCAAGGATCCTATTACTTTAAAAAAATATCACAACTCCATGATGCTATCACAATATTTCACTTTTCACTTGTTAGTGGCATTTAAAGTTTATGGAGGAGTCACAACCCAATTAGAACATGCCACATGGTGCCTAATAATGGCCTTCCAAGGCTTTGATTAGCTTCTAAAGTCTCATAACCTAGTGATCCAATTGTAGTGTGATAGTTGGCACTTATTCACATCTATACACCTACCCCATGGATAAGGTGTAATGTTCAATTTTAATAATACTTTGATTTCACAACAAGGTAACACTTGGAACTTAACCACTTAGACCTAGATAACTAGATGTGATGTGGAAGCCACTTATCAATTAGGAGCAATAGGTTAAGGACATATAGACCCCTTCCTCATAGTAATAATGCTATCCAAATAAGCCATAAAACCTATTGAGTTCATGATATAATAAAAAGATGATATTTGAAAAAGTCTCACTATGGTCTGGTCCATTATAATTTTCATACGATAAAGCCCAATTATAGTGTGAGCTAATGAGAGCCTATCACTTAGAAAACTAGTATAGAACCCAAGGCCACATTAGCCCAAAGATGAAAGGGGTCAATCTATGCAATAGTTAGATAAGAGTGATTCAATCAAGAGACAAAACTTGGTAGAATGTCACACAATTCACCTAGATAGTGAAATATTAAAAATATAAGGTAAAGTACACAAAAAGGCACCAAGTGTTGAGCATGTGTTAAATATGCCACCTAGGTACCACATAATTGTCTACAAAGTGTTGGTTTTAGGTGAAAATTAAATGTTGAAGGAGCTTGTTTTAGTATTTATAAAGCCAAATAACTTCATTAAAAGAGTCAATCCTAAGATGAAAGTCCACGTGGACAAAGTGAATATAGTGATTGGCTAATTTCTAAAAATAGAATTTCAAACTTGTTAGAATAATATTGAAGAGCCACCCAGGATTTAAATCAAATCAAGTTAAAGATACTTTCCATTTATGACTCATGTTATTTAGTTCAAAATTTTAATTTGTAGTTTAAAGCTTACTATATCAAAACAATACATTCACCTTGAGTTATTATCTACTAATAACTCTAAAGTATTATGTGATTGTTTTTAAGAATGTTTGTGCATTCACTTACCATTAAAACAATCTACAAGCTCATCAATCACAAAATTGAGTCCATGGACAAAGATGGAACATTTGGATCCATCAAGTAGGAACAAGTTCCATTCTTATACTCTTATAGAACAAACATTATTTTCCAAGACACCAATTTTAATTCTATTACATTGGCCACTAAAGATAAACATTCTGATGACGTGTTCTATCATGTTGAAAAGATTATAAATAGAGATAATAATGATGAAGAAGGTTAAAATGAGGTATAATAATAGGTTAAACATTATGACACTCAAATAATCAAGGTTACATAAGGCTATATCTAACCTAGAGGTACTCCCCTGCGTAGACTTAGTTTACCAAATGTTTCTTCAGTCTAGGTTTGTTAACAATATGATTAAATATTTGAATTTGGGTCAAGACATTACTTTCATATATAGCCTATCCTTTTAGGATTATTATTATCTACATAAAATAGAGATTGTATACAACCAAGAAATAGTGAATAGGTGGATCTAAACACATGACATCAGGGAAGTTATGAGAGATTAGGCTAAAAATAAGGGAAAATTTGTATGCAAAACCAAAATTAGCCAGATTCCCATTACCCAATTCATAAAAGGGGTAAAAATGGGAATGGATATGATGAATTGATTACATGGGGTGCCATATAGATGAGAAGTGGGTTTTAATTATATATTTAATAATAGATTATGTAAAGACTCCCCCTTGAGGAGAAATTATATCTTGCAACTTGGCATCTTAGTTCATAAGGCTCATGGCCAACTAGGGGGATCATTTATACATGATGTCCTACCTGATGGATGTCTTCTATACCACCTATAAGTTCCTATAGTTCACTAATTTAGAACCCAAGCTAAAGTGGACCATGCCTCATAAAAGTACAAATAAGAAATGAGGGCCATAACTGAACACTTCTATCCTATAGTGTATAGGACAATCCATGAGATGCCCATGCCTAGGTTATCATAAGAAATTAGAGTAACATTAAGCACCCTAGGAGCCTACTAGTATTACCCATACTACACAATTATAAGGATAGTCATAATTAAGTTAACCCCCCTAAAGTTTCCCACCATGGTGATAGACAAGCTAGCTGAGCAAGAAATTACTTTTAAGTTACTCACAAGGGTGGATAGACTATGAAAGAACAAGAAGAGAGGATTAGTCCATCCTTAGTAGTCTAACATTGGTCAGTTGAGCATAGATTAATGGAACTCTATCATCACTCTCACCAAACAAAGGCCCATTTTTGACTTAGAAAGATATGGAAATAAGGAGTGAGATCCTAAGCATATAACTTTCAAGTATTACATCGAGAACATGATAGCCCTAAGCATCACCTACAATCATGAGATTGAAGATGAAGATAAGTTATACATAAATGCATACAGTGACATAGAGGTGAAATAGAGATTAAGGGATGCTAATATCCCATAGGTTAAGGGAAAGTTAAAATATGCAAGTCTCTATATGGTTTTTGAACTTGAAGATGCTTATACATGAGCATCTACATTCATAGTTCATGTTTCTAGTACTAAAAAAGAAATGCCTATTGAGCTTAAACTTAGAGGATATTGTAGTCATTGTCTTCTACTTTTGAGAAAGGAGGAGATGAGATTGAAAAACATACTAAAGAAAATTTTATTTTAGGAGAAACATTCAATAACCCATCCTATGAACAAAATGTTACCTTAGTGAAGTCAAGACCTTATATGGTACCCCATTCATATTTATTAGAGGCAATAACACCACCTAACATAACACCATTACCTTCAACATCATGATTTCCTCCCCTAATTTTTGTCAAAGGGAAATTAGGTATAACAAGTCAAGAATGTATTTATTTTCATCCATTTTAATATAACAAGTGCTTGGGTATATTTTGTGAATCCCCAACACTAGACCACATAAACTAATGCCATGAAGGCCCCTCATGAGACCTATGATTAAAATGATGACTATGTCCCTACTAAATATCAACCCTTTTGTTATTTCATCCACTTCTAAGGTATTTATCATGGCCAATCTCACCCTAATTCTACCTAGAACTATGCCTAGGCTAGGTCCCCAGTTACTAAATAAAAGGCCTACTATGTTCATTCCCTAGGTCCTTTTGTTACCAACTAGTGCTTTAGCTAGCACTAGTTCTTATTCATCCTCATGAATGACACTTCCCACCTCATCCCCTAGATTTGTATTTTTCCTAGTCACCTCCATGGTTTCTTATCAAAATTTTGCTTTCCAAGGATTAACCTCAACTTAGAAATTGCCTCCATCAACTCAGACTTAGGGGGATAGTTTAGATAAATTATGGATAAAATAAATGCAGATGGTCATAATGGCATACCAAGATTTGGTTATAGTAGAACCTCCACATGTCTCAATAGAATTTGATAAGAAAGATGGAGAAATGAAGAGGCTAACCAAGAGGAAGGTCACTCATCTAGATCAGACCATTATGTATGAGTCTAAAGAAACCCTATTTGAATTGACCAAGAAGAAAAGAGTAAGGACTGGTTAGTAGTAATAATATGAGGAGGATACCCTCTCATATCTAAAATCATATGGTGATGTATCCATGGAGTTGGTGAAAGGAATGCCATAGAGAAAAATCCATCTAGAGTAACAACATAAAGCCACATTTCTAGAGGATACCATAACCAAGGTATAAAGGTCTATTGAGGTCATGTTTGATACATTGAATACTTTAGCTCAGTACAATGTAAAATGGGATGAAGTCTACAACATAATTCTCAAGGAAGAGGGTGTATATGGGTCTTATGCAAACAAATTAATCACCTTTGTCAAGTTGATTAGAATGTAGATGTTTGAAGACCTGAACTTGATCTCCTTAGAGGATTTGAACATTGCTCAATCCTATATAATTGGAGGAAGGAAAGATTTGAACTAGTGGATTGATGACATGAGATTCCTAGGCTATTCTCTCACCTAATTTGGTGTTAGAATCATAACTCTAATTAGAGAGGTTAAGATCACACACCTTGCTAATAGGGATGGTTCCATCATAAACAAGGATGCCTTCAAAGCCTAACTACAAAACTTCATCATCAATTTTAGGGAGTATACTATGGAAATAGGAGTGACCTTTGGGTAAGAGATGGTAGAATTGGAAGCTTATACCAAAAAAGGAATAGAAAAGGCTGTGGTAATCAATGAGATTTTAGGACCTCTATTGACAAATATGATGCAATGCCAACCATCACCATAATTTTTTTTAAATAACCTATCCTAGATTTAAAATTAATTGATAGTGATTATAAGAAATGCTCTAAGACATAAAAAGGGCAGATAGAAGCTGAGAAATAGGTTAGTATTAGGGCACAAATGGTCACTACAGGAGCTTATTTTTCTTTGGCCCCTCTTGGTATTATTAGAAACCCAAGTTTCATTCTATTGAAGTATATTTCTTATATCTCCTTCAAACATGGACTAACATTGTATTGGTTTATAGGCTATGGGATACCTATACTTAGACCAAACCTTTATATTATGAGGCTAGCTCCTCTTAATATATCAATTTTGGATTATTTACTAAAACCTACTTGATTTGGGATGAAAAGAGTTAGAAAGATTACTAAAATAAAAATTCATATTCTAATGATGGTGATATAACTAAGTTTTTGGTTCATCAAATCAATTTGAACTCGCAACTATCACTAATAAGTAATACAAATAATTGAATCTTACAACTCCAAAGGACTCTTATACAAAAGTGTTTCACATAAGGGTTACATAAAGTGATCAAAACATAAGAGAAATGATGGAAGTCCTAATTTAAGGCACTAAACATTCAATATTTCTAATGTTATCTCAGTCACTCAACATCAAAAACTATATATGACTTGCATAAGATGACATCCTAGTAACTAGGTGAGATTAAGACCTACCAAAGGAGAAAACACTACCACATGTTCAAATAAAGCTAACATAATCACACAAAAATTATATCAAGGAGTCAAAAATAGTCATTTTTATTATCTCAAGAGGTTACAAAATTCAATCTTGATAGAGTTTCATCATGCCCGAGAGAGGGATCTTGAAAAAAGGCTTCCAAACTTGAATGTATAGAACATGAGTAGATATAATCCAAGAGAATGGAATAAATAGAGAAGAATAGGTTATCCAATCATTTAATATAGTAAAAATTGAGTTAAAACTTGATACAAATATTCATGAAGATATCCCTCTATATTTAGTACCTTACATGCTTCTTGAATGAGCTCTTTGGCATTGAAAACAAGGTGTGGGAAATAGTGACTTGTTCGAAATATTTTTGAAGAATATAACACCATAAATTTTAAAATATATCCTATTAACATAATATTAAGTTAATTTAAACTCCTTCCTACATAAAAATTATGGAATATGCATTGATGTCACTTCAGACCAGTTAACTCATGGTAAAGACCAGTTAATTATGTGAATGAAGTTAAGACCAAATATGCATAGATGACACTTAAATACTAGTTATTTCATGTGATTTACATTAAAATAATATTTATGAATCATGATAACTCCAATCAAATCTCATTAATAGCCTTTTATGTGATATTTCACTTTACTTGATTGACCAAGTAGGTCTATTAGGCCAGTTAGGCCTAGTAGCCTAACTTCTTAAATTTGATGGCCATAATAACCTACATGAAACCATTATAACCAAAAAATATATTAATTTTGAGATATTAATTAATCCCTCACATCATGAAATAGGTCTTCCTGAGTAAGCAACACCTACAAACGTGTTAAATTGGGTGACTAGGTTACCTTTTCCTTCATTTCCTGTAGATTGGTTGATTTAAAGAGACTAACATGGGAATATATAGGAATGTGATTGAGAATATTATGGATTGAGAAGGTATAAAAAGTTTCAGTCTTCACTCTCCATTTATTTTCATCCATTAAACTACCTTGTACCTTTATTTTCTATACTTTTTCCTCAAAATTCCTATTTTTTGTCATGTCTATACAATATCCATCCAATAATTTGTCATGGACATGAATATCTTAGAGTTTACTTGATGATATAGGTTTTTTTAAGGTGTTTTACATTAGGTTGGATGCATTCTTATTAAATTATTCACAAACAAGTCTATAGTAGGGTTTTATAAGGGTTTTAAAGTGCTCAAGGATCTTAATGATGATTCATAAATCTTAGTCCTTGAATGCCTAAAACAATGTCACAAAACATTAGTTTATTAGGCCCTCTATCTCTCTAAAAGTCTTCATATTCCCATGAAAAATATATGTATCATGGTGAGCATGTGAATTCATCTCTCAGAGTGGAAAATAGGCTTTCTAATCATGTTTGGTACCATGAGGTAAAAATGATTAGTCATAATGCATCTCCTATGGCTCAAATTTGGAATACATCTCTCTCAACACCTAATCATGATGATCATTAATATTTGGAGTGCCCTCATGTCCTTGTTTTATCTCTTGTTACCCTTTCTTGATGGCCTTATCTAGTTATGTCAATAGACAAGTGTAGGTGTATGTATAGTTATTCAATATTTTGATTTTATGATGAGTTGAAAGGCTGATATATAGTGTATTAGACCTCAATAACCTAGATAAGGTATTTTGGATTCATTGAATTGGCTTGATATATCCATTCGCTCTCTATTTTCATGAACATAAGTTTTTATTTTTACCTATAGACCTATATGCCTATGGAAATGATTAAAAAACCAATGTATATGATTTTTAAAATGTTCTTAAGGAATTTTAGGACCCCATATTGCTTATAAAACTCATTTAATGTGTAATTACCCTTCATTCTATTGCTTTTAGGCTTAAAATAAACTTATTTGTCCTAGTCCATATAGTAAGAGTCCTACACATGTCAACCAATAGGCCATGGAGTTGTTCAAGGGAGTTGATGGGATAATAAATATCATTTTATAGTTTAAACATATCATTTTAATGCACATTTAGGCCTCTTTAGTCCATCAAGTAGGTTTTAGGGTTTTGCAAGGGTTTTAGAGGTCCAAAACTTCTTAGCAATTATTCATAGTGTATAAACTCCTGATGTAAAATATAATTAAATAGATATGAATTATATCTACACCCTCAAAAACCATGAAAATCACAAGGTACCATGAAAAATGTGCATCAAGATGTCTACATGATGAAGTTATGCCTCAATTGGTTATCATGGATTGTGTGAGTATAAAGAAAGTCCAAGAGTCAAAAAATGACAAATATGATTCATCCACTTCAATATAACAAATATTTCAAGGTTTTAAATTACTTTCCACACTATACAAATGATTATCAAATGAAATAAAATCCATGAATGAGTCAAAAGGTAATGGCAGGGTTCTCAAGGGTTTTAGGCATGTTTTAATCTATTAGCCCTCAAGCGAATGATTTGCATATAATTATTAATGTGATCAATCTAAATAGGTTTTTTAATACTAAGAATTAAATTAGAATGCTTAAAAAACCCTCCCATTAGGTTATAATGATATATTATACCTATAGCCCTCCAAGAAGGTCTCCTAGCTCCAACTCTGACTATCAATAGATATGTAGGTGATTGTGAAAAAATAGTGAATGATTCCACTAGTAAATTGACCTCAATAAAACCATATATATTTTTATTAATTCATTAACATGACCTTAAAAAAAGTTTATAGTTTGATCTTTCCAATAGAGGCTTGTAGATGCATTTTTCTTAAGACTAGCTTAAGTTGCTTGCATTTTCAATATGCTTATGACTAAGTTTTCATACTTTAAATTTGTATTTGTGTTTTATGATGATAAATATGATTTTAATATGACATTAAAATCCATTTTTAAATAGGTTTTATCTCTTTTTTAGTCACTTTTTGTCCCAATAACCTATGTATCCTACATTATATCTCTTCAAGAAACCTCATTGTGACATGATTGTCATACTATTGTAGGTGGTTTTATGAGAAATGGAGGTGATTAATATTTATTTATTCATAAATTCATACTTTTTAGACCCTCCAAGTCACTTTAAACCTCTTATCATACTTTTATAGTGCACATTTACTCTTTAAAAAAGTGTTTTTAGGCTCTTATATAGTCCTAATCTGTACACAGGCCTATGTACTATAGCTTCATGAGTTGGAAATAATTTTAGTGGAGATTATGATATTTTATGGAGGTTTTAAGATGTTAGTTTTTCATTTGAATAAATTTATTACCTTACATACTTCCTTATTGAATTAATTTGGTCTTGATTTACATCTTCATGGTATGTGAATAGGTCAATGCAATTGACCATAGTATGGTTGTAGGTACTCATTTCAAGATTGAATTTGGAGTGAATATTACTTGGAATAATATTTTATATAGTATTTATATATTACAAATTTAAATTTTTATATTATAACTCCATGTGACATGAGTATCTTTCATTAGATCACACTTTTCTCATTCTCTTGTAACTTGCAGATAAGCTTATGTTTTCATGTCTATAGATGATGATTTATGAAGTAAATGACTATGCTATCTTGAAATTTGAACCTTATGTTGTGTCATTTCCAAACATATTAAGTGATACTAAAACATGGGTAGAAACTTAATTTAATTTCAAACCATAACAACACCCTTCTTACAATTTTGAACTTGGTGAAGGATTGGTACACTTCAGAATCCTTCTAACCCTATTGTAGGTGTTTATTCTCATGAAAACATGACTAAATATATATATATATATATATATATATATAATGGTATTAATTTGACCCAAATTTCAAATAAATCACATTGAAACATTATTTCCTTCAAGTCATGTCTCCATTTTGAAAACAAACCTTTTCTTCTTTGTAGGTCAGACTCTAATCCAAGTCTAGTTTTTGTATGGACTATTTTAGATGTAAATTCTAAAATAGAGTCTATGATATAAGATATGAAATTATAATTAATTTATGAAATGATTCATTAATTCCAAAACCTCACTTTAAGGTCAAACTCTATTGAAATTCTCATTCATAGCTCAACCCACTCCTTGGGCTTATGATTGTCTATCCTTAAAGAGATGACTGTAGGCCTCTTTCACAACTAATTCTAGATCAAATTTATGATATTTTTGAGAATATCTTGGAATTATTATTATTATTATTTATAAAAATAATCTCTCAATATCCATTTAATTCAAAATTTTCCTTGAGTTTAAGTCACCTTGCACTTGGTTTATCCCTTCTTTGTATGGTTGTAGTTGATCAATTTAGCTTGTATGGATGGTGGTGGAATCAAACCTTGAGAAGGTAAAAAAGCATAATAATGAGCCTATCCTTAAATTTAATTATCTTGATGAGAGAGGAATTAAAAAATACCTTGAATGAGATATCTTCAAGTCTTTCATTCTCTTAAACTTCCATGAAAACTCTTAACTGTGGCAACCTTTCATTAGCTGTAGGTGGAGATTTTAATGGTTTAGTAATGTGTAGTAAGGTAGCATAGACATATCCTAATGATTTTAAAACATGCTTGACTCCTTTTTAAATTGAATACATGAGATGGATGTGGATAGATAGCTGGTAAGATGGAAATTTACATAAATATGAGAACGCAAATGGAATGATGGCTTAAAACAATGATGTTTAGTAGTGAACAAACTATGGAAAAAGATGAATCAAGATGGAGAGTGGAAATAACATGAATCCAATACCTTGATATTCATGAATATTATGATTGATGCATAGGCATATGCCTCAACCAAATATACCATTTTCAAGGTCTTAGCCAAGCATATACTATTGGAAATGGAAACCTAGGATTCATAAAAAAAACCTTAACATATTCGTCAAAACCTCAACGTATGCTAAACTATGACAAAGAGGTGGTTTATGGATGATTTATGGTGGTTTATGGGGAATATACATTGAGAAAAATTTGTGTCACTTTAATTAAGTGCATATAACATGAATGAAATCCCTATAAATAAAATTCCATCAAATCTTGATGTTTCTTCTCTCTCATGAGCTATACAAACTTCATTTATCTACTTTCAGACTATAGATTTTAATCGATTTATCTTATTAGGATCCATATGAACTCACACATGTGGAAAAAAATAATTTCATGTGAAGGTGGCTCATGTTACTTAAAAACTCCACAAACTTGATTTTTCTATCATGATGCATTGATGAGGAGAAATCTTAGAAAATAGATTGCCTGCTTGGATGAAGAAGGCATGGTGAGTACCTTAGCTTGTTAATTATGGTTAATTAAGGAGAGAGAGATAACATAATAAATAACTTATATATATGGAATATATCTCATACCCCTTTCTCTACCCAAAATTGTAGACCTTGATTTTCTCTCTCATGGTCATACCATCTGCAAAACTGAAATGCTCTCTTTATGTGCAAAGGAGATAAATGGATGAAGAGAACTAGTTTTGAGCCTATTTTGAATTTTTTTCCTTAAATATCTTCTACAACACCTAATATAATTCCATATTCAAAATCTTTACCCTTTCTATAAGGAAAAGGCCATACAATTCTATACTCCTACATGAAAATAAATAGAAATGGCATAGTCTTCATATTTCAAGATTGGAACTATGAATTTAGGGAAATAAAAATAATATTACAAGTTAAAGGACATGTTAAAAAATTAAGTCTTTTTGAGAGAAAAATAGGGAAAATTTTTGCATGTGGGAGCTCTTGGAATCTTTTATACACTTTATGTTTGTATGAAGAGATATTTTGAAGGCATAAGACTTTTGAATTAAGGCAATGACATAAATATGAAATTAATTGAAGTTATTTTATATGATTTAATAATATTTTGACTCTAAATTTATCATTAAAAGAATAAAAAACTTCACTTTTAGTCAACATACCTATAGTAGACCACCATGTAGAGGCTTGTAACATTGCCATGAAAATTTTCAACTTATAGGGGGTGGAATTTGGCCTTGATAGGACAAATTTACAACATTTTTGGTGACTCATAGGGGTTGACCAGCTTACTAGTCAAAATAGTTAACTATATTTTCATATGACAATGACAATTTGAAACATGATAACATGGTTTGATGACTCTCTTGGACTATGAAACAAACTTTTGATGACACCTCTCTTTATTGTAACAAATAACAAGACAAGACAAAAACAAAAAAGGAACAAAAACTAAACTAAGAATCAAACACAAATAACCTAATAAAAAAATAAAATAAGACAAGATAATAATAAGGTATCAAACCAATACTTGTGATAATAACTTATTGAATAAGAAAAATAAACTAAAATAACTAACCTGAATTCAAATGCTTTCCTTCAAGATCAAATGGAAAACTCGATTGTCCACCATGTCACCTTGAAGTATGATTACCACCTTTTTATAGTTTCTTATTGTAGATATGAACATTATCATGTTCATGGCTTCTTGGGGAAGTAGTTTTGCCTTCCATTTATTCTCTCAAGTGCATATATTATATATGTGAGTCCAAGACCTAGTCGTACTCCTCCCATATCCTTCTAATTTACAATAACAATGTTAATTCTACCTCATTCATGGGCTACCAATGATATGTTATGTCTTGGTTAATACTTTCATTCTGCTCCACATGGAATGGTGATTTGTCAAGACTTTTATGGTTGTCATCTTGAACTTATTTATACATATTAAAGGACAATATTTATACATTTGGTTTATCTTCAAGAGTATCAACTTAAAATACTACCCCAACAAACATTTTTTCGTTCTTTATATCCTCATGTACCTATTCTTCTTGTGGGAAAAAATTCATAGGTTTAATAGATGATTGGTATTTAACATCCTTAGTAGGAAGTGTGAGACCTTGAAGAGATTGATATTTAGTGCAAATATTCATATATTTCTGCCAAAGGTCATCATTATCACCTTGACACTTATCTTCTTTGGTTGGCATATACTTATCTTTTTTAATTTCTACAAGTTTTTTAGAAACATATTAATGGAGGACAACTACCATATGACCAAAGAGTTCATGAGGAAAAACCTTTTCTTATTCAAATAAAACATCTTATTCTTATGTCTCATCTTGTACTTTCTTCTCATCATGCATCTTAACAACCTCTTGAAAATCAAATTCCTCTTTCTTACTCAAGACACTCTCATTTTTTTATCACTTCAACTAAATCTTGTTTATTCACTTCACAAAGGAGAGGCTTCTTCTTAAATAGTGGAATGGTGGATCCCTGAAAATACTCAAGAATATGAGACAAATCCAATGGTGTTATCATAGGTGATTGATTCTACTTATGGGGATATTCAATTTTGACCACCATCACCTCTTATCTCTATTGTATATACCCCCTAAATATATTTCCATGAAGGTAAGGCCTTAAGCTCTTAAGGAGGGAGGGGTGGGGGATGAATGATTTGAATATTACTTTCAATAAAAATACTTAGGATTATGATTGATAGATCTTATCTCTCCCTTGAGCATTGTACTTGTTTCCAAGTCATAGATTTGGGTTTATGAGGTTCTTATTTTGTACTTGCTACAACCATGGGTATGAATGAAGGAAATTGATGCTGAGATTGTGTTACTTTTGCATATGATATTGACTATTGAAGAGTTAGATTGCAAGCTCAACTTGTTTGTCAAGGTAACTCAAAATCAAGAACCATTTCATTGGATATCTCTCCCTACTAATAAAAATATGAAGGATCTTATATTATTTGTTGTGAAACATGGAACTTATCCTCCTCAAAATACACTTCCTCAACCTTTTTAGGTATCTCTTGGATAGACTTCTAAGTAGGAAAAGTTGGCAAGGTCTGAATAGAATATTGAGGGATATAATATATGTTTGTTTAATATTCATAAAGAGAAAAGGGAAATTTAAAGGGGAATTAATGTTTCTCATGAACTAATAACTTCTATTCAATGCCTAAAATTAGACCACCTATGTCTAGGATATCACTATTGAATTTTGGATGGCCTTATCTTATGAAAGATGCATATACATATTTATCTTATTGTAATGAAGCTCTCATGATCTCAAAATCATGCTTAGGGATCTCTTATCCATATCTCTTTTGAGTGTCTATTCTCACCATGTGTTTCTCATAGCCAAATAAGTTTTGATTGAATCTTAATATGGATTGTCTTGGAACTTGATTGAGGTAATAAAGAATGTCATGACATTACCATGATTTATTAGATTGATAAATAGGCTAGAAAGGAAGTGAATGAGGTTTGCAAGGATCATAGGCTTGATAATGACCCTCATTTTTATGATCATGATTAATTTAGGGATGATAGGGGTCATAATTATATGGATATGGATCATATTTAAATTGGGATGGCTCATAGGGTTGTTGATAAGGTAGTGAATTATAGGAATCTACCCCATATATAGCCATAGCTTATGAGAAGACACATGAAAATCAATGAATATGAACAAGAGATTCCATTTACCTTAAAGATGATGACCATGTGAGTTCTTGAAAATAATTGTGAATACCAATATTTTACAAATGAATACTCTAATGGTTATATTTTTGTGCCATTGGGCATGCCAAAACTATTAATAACCCAAGTTACACACTGCTAAAGTAGATTGCTCAGATCCCCTTTAAACCTGGACTATCATTTGATTGGTTTATAGGATGTGGGATACCTATAATTAGACCAAAAATATATATTATGAGGCTATCTCTTCTAATATATCAATTTTGGATTAGTTACTAAAACCTACTTGATTTAGGATGAAAAGAATTAAAAGGATTACTGAAAGGAAAAATCTTATTCTACTAATGGTGATACACCTAAATTATTAGTTCATCCACTCAATTTGTGTTTAAGTATGTTAATATTATTGGTATTATGGTATTGTTATAATTTATTTCAAATTCAATATGGATGTCATTAATGTCAAGGTCATAATTGAGGCCATGCAAAGTGAAGTCGTATGTGACAAAAAATTCTTATGATAAGAGAAAATTTGAAGGCAACCTATTATCTCTCTATTGAAAGATAATTTGAAGGTAACCTAGTAATTCTTTAGAGTTTTATGACATGTAAAGGTCAATTTTAATATACAATATAAACATACTGTTGAACACTAATCTTGAGGAGCATGCAAGATAAAGCATATATGTTTTAACAATCTTTGAGTTATGTATGAGGCCTTGGGATAATGTTATGATTAAAAAGATCATAAAACTATTTAGAGTATCCTTGTATTTAGATAATCTTGATTTAATAATGTTTTTGGTTGATATCATTGAGAGTTATCATGTTTGAGTTTAAATTCTAAAGTACTAGGTGTCTTAAGAAGCCTAGTCTAGCCATGTGAGAAGGTATATGCATGAAGAATAATGAAGAATAGTGAATTATGTTACTATAGGAATGAGATAGTGTTTAAAGGTTTGTAAACAATGATAAAGAGTAAAATAATCCTTCAAAAGAGTTCTAAGGTCAATTTTAAGGCTTAGTCCTTACATGAAGGAACCTAGTGAAAAGGCATAAGCCTGGTAGCATGATGAGATGAGAAGTTTGAGGCTTGTGAGAAGAATATATTAAGTATGTGATATTTTTTAAAGGTTTGATGACATGATTTTTAGGTATTGACGGTAGTATAAGAGGTTTCAAGGTGTGTTCAAGGTCTAAGTATGATTGGCAGTTCAAGGCCTAATTAGCAAAGAGACCTAGTGTGGCCTAATGAGGGGTCAAGTTTAGTTATCAAGGTGAAATATATAATAATATAATTTTATTATGTGTGAGAGGGTGTGATAAGTTTTTTTTACCAATTTTGAGGTCAAACCCTAAAGGAGAAAGCATGAAAATTGGACCAATATGTCATTTTTAGTGGATTAGGGATGGGTTTCCATGGATTAGGGTTGGATCCAAATACACGGGGTTATTTTTAAAGACCTGTATCTCATATTATATTTGGTTATAATATTTTAAAATTCTCATATACAAGAAAAAATTTGCTCTCAAAATAACCTATCTAACATAGTGAAGTATGTGTGGGGTGAAGGCATGAGATTGGTTTGTAAGACCAATATTGATATTGAAACTTGTAATATATATATTTAAAAATGTTAAAATTATACTTAAGGATCATGTAAAACATTTTTAATTTAATAAAGGTGTTCACATAGGTGTTCTAAATCTTGGTTTCCATGACTATGTTTTTGGAGCTATAGGTAGTTTTTTGTGTATGAGTGAGATTGATGTTCCCAAGTTAGTATGCCTAGTATTGAAGAATAATGTACAAATAAAGTTGTTATATATGTCTCATAGGTTAATTTTAATACATTTTTATTCATGATAAATTCTTATGAAAGTGTGAAAAGTCAAATGTTCTTGACTAGGTTCTTAAGGCCTGTGTGTAGTTCTTAGTGAGCATATGAAGATGATCAATTTGAGGCATTTTACCATATATTTTGAAATTTAATGGACTTTGTGATGAAATTTAGGTTAATTAGTATATATAAATGTTATTTTTTGTCTATTTTATGTGGAAAAGTTGAGTTTATGCTTAATATTTATAAGACAAACTTTTTGGCAGTGACAAGGCCTAATTACGAGTAGACCTAATTATGTGGTTCACAGAGTGAAATGAGATAAATGGTGTTGGGGACATAACATGATATTATAATTTGTCTAAGTTAAGTTTGTATGAATTTTTTAATTCTTTTTTTATGACTCAATATGTTCAAATATGGTCAAGGTGAAATGTGTGTCTTGAGAAGGCCTAATTGCATTAGGTATCTATTAGGCCTGATGGTGGTTTTTGTCCTTATGGGTGGTGATTGAAATATGTAATGATTTTTTAAATGTAAAAATGTGTTTTTTAATCTATTATAATGGTCATACAATCATGGATATTTTTTTCTGACTAAGGTGGGTGACAGAAAGAGTTAAGTATAAAAAGAAGGTTTAATATGCCTAATTTGACTAGTTAGAACATTGAGGATATGAGCGAATGATATAGATATTTGGAAAATAGGTTAAGGGATTTAATAATATAATATATATTAATTTATCATGCCATTAAGTTATAATTTATTTTCTATAATGATAAGCAAGGTCATATGACCTAATTATGCCAAGGAAAGGGCTAGTTGAGTGAGAAGGCCTAATAGATTGTTTGAGAGAGATAGAAGAGTGTTAAGAGAAAAATAAGGTATAAATAATTATGTGAGTGAGAAAAAAGTGTCCAAAGGTGATAAAAATTTCTATATGGATGATTTTTTTCTAAGTTACCTAGGGGGTTGGTGCTTTCTTACAAGTTGGTGCTTGTTAAAGGACTAGTTGAGTTGGTTCTTGACTAATGAGGGGTTGGTGATCCTTATGGGGTTGGTGCATCAATAAATATTAATTAATTTATTATATAAATATATTAAAATATGTGTTTTAATGGTTCTTATCCCCAAATAGGGTTTCCCACATATCTCTAATGTTCTTATGTTGTTTGCTTTTATAGATGATTATTTATGCATTGGTTAATGTATATATTTGAATGAATTATTCATGGAAAATAAGTAATATTAAAGGATTATTTTAAGACAAATTATTCAAACCCATAATATTATTATATATACTTCAAAAAAAATTAACTCCAACTAACACTGATAAGCAACACAAATCATTGAATCTTACCACTCCAAGGGACTCTTATGCAAAAGTGTTTCACATAAAGTTTCCATCAAGTGATCAAAGCATAAGGGAAATGATGGAAGTCATAATTAAAGGAATTAAACATTTAATATTTACAAAATTATCTCAATCACTCAACATAAAACTCTATATGTGACCTGCATAAGATTACATATTAGTAACTAGGTGAGATTAAGACCTACCAATGGAGAAAATAATACGACATCTACAAATTAAACTAACATAATAACACTAAACATATATCAAGGAATTTGAAATAGTAATTTTTATTATCCCAAGAGGTTACAAAGCTCAATCTTGGTAGAGTTTCATCATGCCCAAGAGAGGGATCTTGAAAAAAGGCTTCCAAGCCTAAATATATAGAACATGAGAAGAGAAGAAGCCAAGATAATGGTGTAGAGGAGAGAAGAAGAGGTTATAAAACAATTCACTCCAATACAACTTGAGTTAAAAATTTATAAAAATAGTCCTCAAGACATCTCTGTAATTAAATGAATTAACCATTCAATATTTCCACCATTAGCTCAATCACTCGATGCCAAACACTATATATGACCTGCATAAGATTACATATTAGTAACTAGGTGAGATTAAGACCTACCAATGGAGAAAAGAATACCACATGTGAAAATAAAACTAAAATAATCACACTAAACATATATCAAGGAATCTAAAATAGCCATTTTAATTATCTCAAGAGGTTACAAACCTCAATCTTAGTAGAGTTTCAGCATGCCCAAGAGAGGGATCTTGAAAAAAGGCTTCCAAGCCTAAATATATAGAAAATCAGAAGAGAAGAATCCAAGAAAATGGAATAGAGGAGAGAATAAGAGGCTATCAAATAATTTAATCCAATGCATCTTGATTTACAACTTGCTACAAATAGTCCTCAAGACATCTCTCTATGTTTAGTCCCTTGCATGTTCCTTAAATGAGCTCTTTGCCATTAAAAAAAAGCTGGTGGTACATAGTGAATTTTTCAAACTCTTTTTGAATCATGCTATTAAATAAATTGTAAAATATCTCCTTTTAACATAAGATCAAGTTAATTAAAACTACTTCATGCATGACAATTATGGAATATGCATTGATGCCACTTTAGACTAATTAACTCATGGTAAGGACTACTTAAGCATGTGAATGAAGTTAAGATAAACTATGAATGGATGTCACACTTAAATACCAGTTATCTCATGGGATTTATAATTCAAATATTATTTATGAAGCATGATAAATCCACATCCAATCTCATTAACAACCTTCTACTCCATATTTCACTTTACTTGATTGACCAAGTAGGTTGACTAGGCTAATTAAGCTTAGTAACCAAACTTATTGCACTTGATGGACATAATAATTTACATGAAACCATTAAAACCTAAAAATATAGTGAGTTTTATACATGAATCAATTCCTCACATCATGAAATAGGTTATCTTGAGCAAGCAACATCTGTAAACTTGTCAAATTATGTGACTAGGTAATTTTTCCTTCATTTTTTGTAGATTGGCTAATTTTAAAAGACCAACATGGGAATTTATAGGCATGGAATTGAGCATATTATGGATTGATAAGATATTCCAAGTGTTAATCTTCTCTTTCCATTGATTGGTATCCATTAAACTACCTTGTACCTCAATTTTATGCCATGTTTATATAATATCCATACACAAATTTATCATGCACATGAATCTATCATAGTGTACTTGATGATCTAGGTGGTAGTTAAATGTTTTATATTATTTTGGATGCATTCCTCTTGAATTATTTAAAAATAGGTTTATAATAGGGGTTTTCAAGGATTTTAGAGTGCTTAGGGCTCTTAATGATGATTCATAAATCCTGGGCCTTGAATGCCTATAACAATACATAAAACATTAGTGTATTAGGCCCTCTAAATCTCCCAAAGTCATTATCTACACATGAAAAATATTTTTACCATGG